>JAMXBD010004542.1:0-55901 GCA_024138025.1 Combretum micranthum | reverse complement strand
TGTCAAAAAACTCAAGAGCATATTACAATGAGTTTAAATAGCACAAAAGTAAATTTTTTCATTTATACAACTTAAAATGATGAATTGTTAATCCAACAACAATATAATAAGTATATAAGTAAGTTTCTTCATATATTTTCAATTACCTAGGTCATTACGAATGGGATCATAGAATTAGGTGTAAATAAGATGCAACATTTGGTTGAAAGTTCAATTTACTACTTGAATTTTTAACATGTGATATTGGATACTTAATTGAAACTAAGTCATCATTATTACCACAACACTTAATGTAATGTTTGTTCATTTGGTCACCCATTCTAGTCAAATAAAGTGAGATACATGTTTAAGTGAAAATATATATACACATATACATGTCCATTGTGATAATATTGGGCTTAATATTGGGGGTGAAGAAAACAATCAAGTAAGCTAATTTCTTTTGCTTTAGTGCATTTCACAAGTATATTTTCTTCTTTAACATGTAAGTAATGTATAACAACTAGAGCCTAACATTACCACAGTAGAATTTTTTTACATATGGGAAACGCGTCTTATTTCGGTTGAAATTATGTGCTACATATGGTAACAATGGCTTGCAAATTTTCAATCAGGTGATAAAAATAGTAGATGAAAATTTAGGTTGTAAATTGTATCTTCAACCAAATTAGTTTTTGTTTGCAATATTACCTAATTTCACCCTATAGCTTATTGAAATTTGAATCAAAACCTACAATTGAGTCGTGTACAACTTACAGGGTATTATATGGAACTTTGCAA
The DNA here is from genome assembly GCA_024138025.1 of Combretum micranthum. Classification (NCBI taxonomy): domain Eukaryota; kingdom Viridiplantae; phylum Streptophyta; class Magnoliopsida; order Myrtales; family Combretaceae; genus Combretum; species Combretum micranthum. Next base: position 55,121 of record JAMXBD010004542.1, on the reverse strand, counting down.
TGATGAATCATATTATATATATGAGATTTTTTGTTTCTTAACAACCTAAGCAAGTAAAGAGATGACTTTTGTCACCAACTTTATATATCAAGTTGAAATCATGAGTTTGTACACTATTTAATGTTGCAATTCACGATTTCAACACTAAAGAAATAAGTGAATTCTAGTAATTTTAACCAAAATCACATTGTTATATAATTCACATGTTTTTTTATGCCACTAGGTTATAAGGCTGTTGGTTAAATTGTCACACATAAGGGCAAATGAGCCGGACTTTTGTTGGCTTGGGCTTGGCTCATCTAAATCTTTAATGGGCCCAAGCCATGCTAGGCTCTTAACAACTTGGAATGTGCAAGCTCAAGCCAAGTTCATTAAGATTTTTTAAGTTTGAGTTCGGACCCATTTAGGTAAACGAGTCTAAGTTTCAGCTCAAGCTCATCTTGTTTAACAAAACGAATTAAGTTAAGCTCGAGTAGCTTGGTTTATTTGTAGCCTTAGTCACATGATAATTTCAATATTAGTAAAGATTCTATTATCAACCTAACCTAACAAAAATTTAATCTAATAAATTAAATTGGTTTTATTTTTGTTTTTTAATCAGTGCTAATGGTACAAAATATCACTAGTTCATTAAATCGATTGATCCGGTCGACTTAAATTAATTCAAAATTATTTGGGCCAATTCAACAGTTTCAGTTCCTTTTTTATTTTATAATTTTATTATATTTTTAGGAAAATTAATTATCGTTTGAATATTATTATTTTCATATTTTTCCTATAAACATAATTTTACCAATAGTAGGCTTTAAAAATCAAAGCTTGACAAGGTTGATTGAAGATTAAGTCTAAAAGATTTATAAACTTGATCTTAGTGTTCTTGGATAATTTAAAGATAGAATTGAACACTGAAAATTAAAGAGTTCTTTTTTCTTTTTCTTTTTTTTGAAAATTCTACGACATGTTTTTTCACTTATTTTTGCCCTCTTATACAATCAATATGAATATTCTCCAAGAACGTCTTGAGTGTCATCAAGAACACGAAAAGCACCTTCAAACGCATCCAAAACCATACTTACCTTATATCCCTGCCATCCATATTGGTTCCATTTCAAGTGCATTTATCATATTCAATCAAAATTCATTTATTATACGCATGTATGTTGTAATTTCGCAGTTTAAACTGTGAAACCACTAACCAATTTGGTTTTGCTGGGGAAAACCCATATATTTTGTTAATATTTATGGGTTAGAAATTTATTTTTTTGGCACTCTATTACTGTTATGTTAAGTTAAAATTATCAAACTTCATGAATGTCACACTATATTGCGAAAATTATGATTTTGGCAGCTTGCACTGCATCACTTATCACACTTTTGTATAAAATCATATTTTTACATAAATTTTCAGATTTAAGATTCAATTTAATGTTTCTAAACCTTTGCATATTTTTCCTAAACATTGCATCTATTTATCAAAGATACATATTTAGAGCATCCACAGCCTTAAACACCTTTATAAGGTTCTTAGGATGCCTCATCAGCTTCTGAAGGATCTTTCCTCTTTAAGAACCTCACCACTTTATCCCTAGATTCTTCAAACAAGGTCCTTCACAACTTTTTAAGATTTTGTGGATCCTTGAATTTTTTTATAATACTCCTTTCTTTTCTCATATAATATCAATATAAATGATAATCTATAAAATTATTTAAGAATAAATTAAAGAAAAATAGAAAATACATATAAATGTATTATTAATTAATATTTAATTTATTATTATTTCAAACCATAATTAATTTAATTTAAATTTAATAATGGATGTAGCAATATATAAAATAGCCAAAACACAAAAAGAAGAAAATCATTTAGCTTAGGACCAATACAACAAGAAAGAAATCAATCATACAATAATTTGAAGTACATAATGAAAATTAAAATAAAAAAAAATTAAAAACCACTTCAGAAAATATATTTTAAAACTCTTAATCATCAACATTAATTAGAATTTCCAAATCGCTCCCATACGTGTTCAATTAAGTCGGCCTGCAACTGACGATGCCTCATTCTGTGACAAAGCCGAATATTATTTTCAATGTATGTCACATAATTCACAATGTAATTACGAGAGATATGAGGTGTTGAATCGCTAGTGTTATCTAATTCATAATCCGAAACTTCATAAATGAAGTTATAGCCATCTCGTTCATCCTCAACGATCATATTATGTAAAATTATACATACTCTCATTATTTGTCCCATAATCTCTTGATCCTAAAAATGCAAAGGCTCATGAACTATATGAAAGCGAGATTGTAGCACTCCAAAAGCCTATTCCACATCTTTTGTACACCCTTCTTGATGTCTAGAAAATAATTGCTCCTTTGGACCACGCAGGTATGGAATATAATTGACAAATATTGATCATTCTGGTATATACCATCTGTAAGATAGTCCCATATCATAATTTCTACCATTAAAGGTGTAGTTAATTGGAGGATCTCGTGCCTCTAAAACGTCATCAAATAGGGGAGAGCACTCTACTACGTTAATATCATTTTTTGATCTTGGAATACCAAAGAATGCATGTCATATCCAAGTATCATGCGAAGCAATAGCTTCAAGCATAATTGTTGGACAACCCTGATCACCTCGAGTATACATACCATGCCATGCAACTGAACAGTTCTTCCACTCCTAATGCATATAATCAATGATCCCAGCATGCTAGGAAATCCACGTTGCTTAACAACAACCAGTAAGGATTGAATATCAGCAAAATTAGGCTTGCGTAGATATTCATCACCAAAACAAGCAATGACACCTTCAACAAAATGCTTGCCACAATCCACTATTGTACTTTCATCCATATGCAAATGGTCATCCAAAGCATCACCTGTTACCCCATATGTTAACATTCGAATAGTTACGATGCACTTTTGCAAAGGAAAGTGTTAAGTTTACCAACAGTGTCTTTTGTTTGTTTGAAATAGGAGGAGTAATCCTCTAATGCTTGCATGATAAGAAAAAATACAGCTTTCCTTATGCGAAATCTTCGTCGAAATTGCTCATCCATATATATGGATTATCTAAGAAATAGTTGTTATACAAACGATTTTGACCTTCAATACGACCTCTGTCATATATCTTCTCTTTCATCTTGTTGTGGAAGAACTCCCACTTAACTCTAGAAGTATTTGATATAAAGACTTAATAAGCTCCGTTCTTGTGCTACTCAATGACAGGAATAATTTTTTAGCTATCTCATGAGCTACCTCTTCGAACTTAGAATCAAAGCTACTTCTCAATGTGATTATATGAGAGGGTGAATTGGTGTTAATGTAAATGGAAATGTAAAATGTGAGAGTGCTTGGCGAGGATGTGCTTCTCTGCCCATATATATAGAAGATAAATAGATGCTTTTACAATGGCTAGTTCTTCACATTGATTTAATTGACAAAAGTTTTTACAACGGTTAGTTTTTCATATCGATTTGATTGACAAAGGCTTTTATAATTGCTAGTTTTTTTAGATTGACTTGATTGATACATGCTTTTGTAATAGCTAGTTTCTTAAAAGCATTTCATTAATAAATACCCTTACATCAAACAATTTCATTAAAAAATGCAATACATAATATAAGCCTACTTGTAGAACTAATTGTTAATTTCAAATAGAACTAATGATTGTTTTTTCTTTGCATTATTTCCTTTCACATCTCTTCAATCCATTGCCTTTGCACTTCATCCATTGATGATGTATCAGTAAATATTATTGATTTCTCCCACTCGAGCTACTTCATTGTTCCTTCTGTTTGGTAACTTCATTATATTTATGCAACACATCAACTTTCTAACAGTCCATATTGCTTAAACCTTCCAACTTCTCAACTAAATTTTATACTGCCCCACTATTTTCAACTTTTTCTTTTGCTTTCCTTTATTTGCTACTTTACTAAGTGGTGTATGACAATTTCAGCAACCTCATCATCTTGAGGTATATCATTGTTTGATGATGAACTAGTATACGTTCCGAATGCACCTACCTTGGTTCGCTTACTTTGACTCTTTTCAACATTTCCAATTTGAGACCTCCATTTGGGTTCATTTCATAGAATAACCCAACAATGCTCAACCAGACATTGTTTTTTTTTTTTCGTTTTGTTTGAACAAATCATGAGTATATTTTATATAATCATTCTCATTATTTCCACTTTCAGCTCATTGTTTTATTTTATCATAGCAAGCCGCAAATTTCATTATATCCTTTGAGATTTTCATCACCTCAATTTGCATTGTTGTCATGTTCGTTTTCGTGGATTTTTTCCACCCTCATAAGTTTGTCCTTTCTCGAAGTTCTCATGAACTCATTGCCAAAAACTCTGCATTGGCTGACTATTTCCAATAATTTGATCTTTACTTATCCTTAACTATGCACAAATAAGAAATTTGTTGTCAATATGCTCCCACTTTTTCCTACGTCCACCATCCTCTTCATTTTCGCTGTCCTCTCATCCTTCAGATTGTTTTGTGTAGAGAGTTCTGGATATTGTAAAGTTGTGCTACTAGGTGTTTGTGGTGTTTGATCAATTGTAGGTTGAGAAAAGTGTACTCCTGTAGGACTAAACTACTGCATGTTTTCGGGACTAAAGTGAGGAGGACATTGAAAATGTATAGGCATCATAGTTTTAAGGATTTGAATAAAATTGAATGACGGATTAAAATTTTGTTGGTCTTGACTCATATTTGGGAAATTTGGAGGATTTTGAAAATTTGAGGAACCTTGAAAAAATACACAATATGGAAAATAAGAGGCATTTTGTGAATTTGAGGGTATTTGAAAATTTTGTATGTCTTACGAATGATTGGAATGTGACAACTTTTGAGGATTATTAGGTTCCATATATAGCTCAAGTATCAAATATAAAGTAATTTTTGTAGTAAGATAGGTTTTAGTGAATTTTTTTGGTGAATGGTGAATATAAATGTTCACATATCTATAGTCGGAAAAAAAAAAATTCATCTAATTTTACTGTTGTCGAAATTCAAAATGGTCATATTGATCTCTAGAATATTTTTAGGCGTTTGCAGGGATTGAACAAATGAAATTAAAAGAAATATGGGGATTGTGCTATTCTGCATAGCCAACGGATATTGAAAAATTATAGAAAATGTTGCTACCATATGCAGCTACAAAAGCAAAGGAATTGATTGAAAAAAGAAAAAAAAAACACAGAGGAGCCACAACTTTTGACCACAGAAGAAATAAAATAATGGGAAGGAAACGTTGAAGAAGTAGTGCTTATCAGAGGAGTTTTTGTTCTGCCAAGGACCGATTCCAATGGTAAAGCATCATAAAAAAGCTCCTCCCAACATATGTTTTCGCGCTAGAAACTAGCACTTGGAATGCTCTTTGGTATACTTAAAGCATGTTCACATAAAACTTAAAATTTTATAAAAATTATGTTGAATATGAGTTGTTACAAAATTTTACATATTATAATAAATTTGCATGTTTTGGCATTCTCGTGCATAACTATGGTTTGCATAGCATGAAAACCTATTTTATAACAAGATTCGTTTTCTTAAAATAAAAATCCTTAGTTGTTTTTTTTTTTTTCAATTAGGATTGCATCTAATTTTCCTAAAATTGGATTTGCAAAAAGAAATTAAGGTCTTTTAGGGTTTTCCTTAAATAAAATTTTAATTTGAATAATCATGTAAAGTTGATATTTTTCATAAATAAAATTAACCTCTGCACTAAAGTTTTATAGTATCAAAATCAAACTATGATGGTATGATTTGATTGGCAAAAATGTAGACACATCTAAGGCAATAATTAAATTATTCAATTTAATACCTAATCAAATCACTTAAACTTGATGTTTTTCATAAATAAAATTAACTTTTACGCTAAAGTTTTATAGAATCAAAATCAAACTATGAAGGTTTGATTTGATTGGCTAATATGTAGGCACCTCTAGGACAATCATTAAAAGGGAGGTTAATATGATGTTTTGCACCCGAACTTTCCCTAAATATACATTTAACTTTTAAATTAGTCAATTTAATACCTAATCAAAAGTTTTGTATTCATTAATACTATCTCAACTAATAAAAATAACTTTATTTACTGAGGTGATACTCCTAATGAACAAGGAAATAATAGCGTCAAAAAACGAATAAAAATAATTAGAAAATTAAACAATTAAATAAACAAATTAACACACATATTGAAGTTGGCAGGAGTTAATCTGTCTACTTATCTATTCCATTTATTTAATTGTCTAATTTTCTAGTTTTATTATTTACTACTTGACATGATTAACTTCCGCGTACACTAGGAGTGCCTAAGTTAAAAACCTCACTCTTTTTTTTTTTCGATGAGCAAAATCTCACTCTTAATTCTATCATATGATTACCTAAGTGTCGAGTATCATTCCACAAGTATCTTCCAAATAATAGTATTCATTCAATCTCACTATTTAACCTAAAAATTCAATTTATTTAAATTAACTAATCAAAATTCTCAAAATACTAATGAAATACCCCAAACCTTCATATATATTTGTTAGTATTTCTCTTTTGATGTTTTGATGATAACAAAAAGATTAAGTATTACTAATGAATTTATTGAGTATGCAGAAATCTCAATTTAATGTGATAAGTGAAGTAAGAGTTTTCAAGAACTAAGCAAGAAGTTATGAAAATTTAAAGATAAATCAGAAAGTAGTTCAGAGACAAAATAGAAAGACAAAAGTATTCAGAAGGAAACTCAGAGAGTGAAACGGCTGATCGACAAGACAAAACTACTCAGAAGGTAACTCAGAAGGTAAACTGGGAACAAGAACAGATTCGCACAAAAAGATCACAGTTCGAATCTTTCAAAATTATTTTATTATTTTGAAGACCCAGCTCCAAAGTTGAGTGTATTTGGGTAATACATTCAAATGTTCCACAAAGTTGGTTATTATATCCAAGGGGATTCGAATTTTTTTTTCAACGTATAAAAACTCAAAGCATGACAGAAAAATTAAATTAATCAAAGATCAGATTATGTCTGATATTTATGGCTTGGGTTTATATTCAATGATATTACAGAATTCGTTTTGTTATCAAGTTTGACAGTCAGATCAAGAAGGAAAGATTCTATCCTATTCTTTTGGGATTTAGAAGATATTTCACGAGAAAGTCTATCTTCAAGACGGTCAAACAATATATGGATAAACATCAACGTTATCAACAGCAAGATAAGATTTGGATAATCACAGAAGTATATCAAGCACAAAATCAGGAACTACTGGAGATTATCATCTATCCAATTGTTTTGAATTCGAATTCGCTACCGTTTTCAACCGAAGAAGAAGGAGAATTTTAAATTTAAATATCTCGAAGACATGAAGACAGAGTGTGTGAAAAAGACGAGAATAATCAAAAGCCTTTGAGAATCTCTTGCAAAATTACTGTCATTCGAATTTTCTTGAGCTGAAATTTTAGAAACGTTTATTCTTTGTTTCAAAGCATTGTATATCTGAATGAGATTTGTGTAGAAGTGAGAGTTACATTTAGTCTCTGTAGATCAGTAAATAGCTTGAGTGAAGCTAGATAGGCTGAGCAGAGTGTTTGAAGTTCTTTGTTGAAGAACAAGCTTGTATTCTCATTTCTTTTGGATATAGTGGAACATACCGGTGTGGAATACCGGGTCCCCGGCTTGGAGCTGGAAGAGAGGATTGACGCTCGAGGCGGAACCTCTATAAATCGATCTTGCAATCTCTTTCTACCTTATCTTTTTAATTTCGTGCATATTTTATTGTTTATTCTTGCTGCATTATAAACTCAGAAGACCAGTCAGAGAGTAACTGGAAATTTAAGTTCTACTGAACATTGAACTCAGAAGATCAGTCAGAGAGTAACTGGGAGCAAAATAAATTTTTATTAACATATTTTTTTAATTATTTGCGAACTTGATCTTGTCTGATATTATTCGAAATTTATCAATATATTTAAAATAGAGTTTTAGAAGCCATTTAATTTGAGTAACTAAGTAGAGTGAATTTGGTTGAATTTTAAAAAGGTTAAATTTTATTAAATAACCAATTCACCCCCCTCTTGGTTATTCTTTCGGGACCAACAATTGGTATCAGAGCGGTTCTCTTTTGATTAATTGAGTGATCTTTGAAAATGGCTGATAACAACATTGCAATGAACAAGGCTCCTTTCTTTGATGGCACGAATTTTGCATATTGGAAAATGCGGATGTCCACATACATTAAAGCTAACGACTTTGACTCTTGGCAGGTTATCTCACATGGTGATCATACTGTAACGATTTCTGATGATGAAGTGTTGACTCTACCAGAGAAGAGGCTGATTGAGACAAATTCCAAGGCTAAGAATCTCTTACTCATGACTATTGCATCATCTGAATTTTATGTGATATCATGTTGTGAAACTGCAAAAGAAATATGGGACACTTTATGCATGACATATGAAGGAACTGAAACTATAAAAGATACTAAGATTAATGCATTACTTCAGAAATATGAGCTTTTTAAGTTCAAATCTAATGAGAAAATAAAGGATGCATTTGATAGATTCACTGCCATATCTAATGAACTGACATCACTTGGTAAGAAAATCCCTGAACCAGATTTGGTGAGGAAAATACTCAGAATTCTTCCTAGAACGTGGGATGCGAAAAAGACCGCTATTGAGGAGGCTCAAGACTTGAAGAGATTGACTCTTAGTCAGCTGAAAGAAAAACTCATGGCGTATGAATCTCACTTGGACACAGAAGAAGCTGAAACAAGCAGAAAGCCATAGCTTTCAAAGCTAAGAAAGTCAGTGAAGCAGAAACCGAAGATGATGATGACAGTGATGATGAAGACATTACTTTGCTGGCACGAAGGCTCAATAAAATGCTCAGGAATAAAAGAGGTAAAAAGTTCAAATTTACTAAAAGAAAAACTTACAAAGGTGATGCAGGTGAACTATATAGAGAAAAAGAACAAAGAAAAGAGAAGAAGGAAATCATTTGCTATGAATGTAAGAAGCCAGGACATATAAAGTATGAATGTCCATCTCTCATTGAAAAAATGAAGAAGTTCAAAAAGAAGAACAAAGCGATGATGGCAACCTGGAGCGACTTGGATGAGTCAGAAGCTGAATCAGAAGCTGCAAGTGAAGATGAAGAAGAAGCCAACTTGTGTTTAATGGCAGCATCCGAGGTAAACTCTGAGTCTGATGCTGATATAACGGATAGTGAGATGTATGTAGAAATGAACAAATTGTTAAAGGCTCTCAAAAAGGCTAATGTAAGAATATCTAAGTTAGACATTGAAAATAAGGCTTTAAAAAATGAGAAAGATGTCTTGAAACAAACAAACAAATTGATTATTGATGAAAATGACATTCTGAAAATTGACAATGAAAAATTGCATGTAAATTCTGGTAATCTAAGAAAAGAAAATGGTGTTTTGAAGGATGAAATTAAAGATCTAAAAGTAAGATTTGAAGATCTGTCAAAAACCATTACAAGCACCTTCAATAAGTTTGATGAGAGTGATAAAAAATTAAATATGCTACTTCTAGTCAAAGAATTGGAAACAATAAATATGGACTTGGATATGAAATTGGAAGTAGTTCTAACCATATGAAAAAGACTGTATTTGTGAAAGCAAAGGAAGTTGCATGTAATCAACAACCTGTTATCAGAAGGGAAACAATGAATAGACCCATAAACAATAATAACAGAAGGTACCTCAGAGTGTGCCCTGAACAAAGATATCAAGTCAGAGGCAACCTCAGAAGGTCCAGTCAGCGATACACTCCAAGGTATCCTAGACAAAATAGATGGAACCAGGTAAATGCAAGATATAATTAAGACCTACCTATACTTGTTTCTTCTGCAATAAAGTAGGACACATTGAAAAGTATTGCTTTTATAAAAAGAACAAGCTCAATTCGAATCAAGTAAATAATAAGGAGAAAATGAGCTTATCTTATCAAGGACCCAAGCTTGTCTGGGTTCCTAAAAGGGTTTGATAGCCTTTTATGATTAATTGCAGGAACAAGGAGCAAAAATAAAAGGAACTTGGTACCTAGACAGTGGGTGCTCAAGTCATATGACAGGTGATGTTTCCTTGTTTACAAATTTAGTATGGAAAGAAAATGGTTATGTAAGATTTGGAGATAATAATAGAGGTAAGATTATAGCCACAGGTATGATTGGTTATCCACCACATGCTATAGAAAATGTTTCACTTGTAAAAGGACTAAAACATAATTTGCTAAGCATAAGTCAATTATGTGACAGAGGATATAAAATGATTTTTGAGAAAAGTAAATGCTATGCATATGATGATAAAGGTATTAAAATGTTTGAAGGATTTAGAAAGAAAAATATTTATCTAATTAAACCATCTGATATGGATATTGAGTGTTGTTTTCTTTCTATATCTGATAATGTGCATTTATGGCATAAAAGACTTGGACATGTAAATTTTTATCAACTCGAAAAGTTATCCAAAAAGAATCTTGTTGCTGGATTACCAAAAATGATTTTTAAACAAGATATTAAATGTGATACATGTCTTAAAAATAAAATGGTATCAGCTCCTCATAAAAGTAAAAATGTAATATCTACTAAAAGACCTTTAGAATTGTTACATATGGATCTCTTTGGTCCAACAAGAGTTTCAAGTATTGGAGGAAGCAAATATGGACTTGTTATAGTTGATGACTTCTCAAGATACACTTGGGTACTGTTTTTGAAAAGTAAGACCGATACTTTTGATGCCTTTCAAATTTTTGCAAAACAAATTCAAAATGAAAAAGGTTTTTCAATTATATCTATAAGATCAGATCATGGTACAGAATTTGATAATGCTCAATTTATTTCCTTTTGTGATGAATTTGGTATAAGTCATAATTTCTCTGCTCCTTACACACCACAACAAATGGTGTTGTTGAAAGAAAAAATAGAATAATACAAGAAATGACACGTTCAATGCTTAATGAAAGCTGGTGTTGCAAAGAATTTATGGGCTGAAGCTGCTGCAACAGCATGTTATATCATAAATAGAGTTTATATTAGACCTTTCACATCAAAAACAGCATATGAAATTTTTCGAGGAGAAAAACCAAATGTTTCTTATTTTCATGTGTTTGGTGCCAAATGCTTTGTGAAAAAAGAACATTCATAATCTTGGTAAATTTGATGAACGTTCCGATGAAGCAATATTTTTAGGATATTCATTGAATAGTAAAGCATATCGGATTTTCAATAAAACATCCAAAGTTATTGAAGAATCAATAAATGTGCGTTTTGTTGAAGAAATTAAAATGATTGTGATGATGATAATACAACTGTGTTTTTGAAAAATGCTACTAATGATGCTACTATATCAGAATCACCCAAAGAAAAATCACCTAAAGAAACAATGATATCTGATTACTCAGAAGCTAGATCAGAAGGTCAAACAGAAGGTAATACAGATGCTAGTGCTAATACACCAGAAGCTCGAATGCTTGGAGATATAAAACGGCACATCCACCTGAATTAATAATTGGTAAAATAGATACTGGTGTTAGAACTAGATCAAAACTAAAAGATTTTGAAAGTCACTTTGCTTTATTATCAGAAATTGAACCAAATTGTGTTGAATCTGCTTTGATTGATGATAATTGGATAAATGCCATGCAAGATGAATTGAATCAATTTCAAAGAAATAATGTATGGAATTTAGTGCCTAGACCTTTAAATAAATCTGTTATAGGTACTAAATGGGTATTTAAAAATAAATTAGATGAAAATGGCAAAATAGTAAGAAACAAAGCTAGACTTGTAGCAAAAGGTTATTCTCAAGAAGAAGGAATAGATTATGATGAAACTTATGCACCTGTTGCTAGGTTAGAAGCCATACGTTTGCTACTTGCTTATGCATGTTTTAAGAATTTTAATTTATTCCAAATGGATGTAAAGAGTGCATTTTTAAATGGTTATATTAAAGAGGAAGTGTATGTTGAGCAACCACCAGGATTTGAAGATCCTTTCAAGCCTGAATATGTATATAAATAAGAAAAACTTTATATGGACTCAAACAAGCCCCAAGGGCATGGTATGAGAGACTTAGTGATTTTCTCATCACGAGTGGATTTCAAAGAGGTAATGTTGATACAACCTTATTTTTGAAACATTATGTTGGTCCCGAAAAGATAACCAAGAGGGGGGTGAATTGGTTATTTAATAAAATTTAACCTTTTTTTTTTTAAAATTCAACCAAATTCACTCTACTTAGTTACTCAAATTAAATGGCTTCTAAAACTCTATTTTAAATATATTGATAAATTTCGAATAATATCAGACAAGATCAAGTTCGCAAATAATTAAAAAAAAATATGTTAATAAAAATTTATTTTGCTCCCAGTTACTCTCTGACTGATCTTCTGAGTTCAATGTTCAGTAGAACTTAAATTTCCAGTTACTCTCTGACTGGTCTTCTGAGTTTAAATGCAACAAGAATAAACAAAAAATGTGCACGAGATTAAAAAGATAAGGTAGAGAAGAGATTGCAAGATCGATTTATAGAGGTTCCGCCTCGAGCGTCAATCCTCTCTTCTAGCTCCAAGCCGGGGACCCGTATTCCATACCGGTATGTCCACTATTTCCAAAAGAAATGAGAATACAAGCTTGTTCTTCAACAAAGAACTTCAAACACTCTGCTCAGCCTATCTAGCTTCACTCAGCTATTTACTGATCTACAGAGACTAAATGTAACTCTCACTTCTACACAAATCTCATTCAAGATATACAATGCTTTGAAACAAAAGAATAAACGTTTCTAAAATTTCAGCTCAAGGAAAATTTCGAATGACAGTAATTTTGCAAGAGATTCTCAAAGGCTTTTGATTATTCTCGTCTTTTTCACACCCTTTGTCTTCATGTCTTCGAGATATTTAACTTTAAAAGATTCTCCTTCTTCTTCGGTTGAAAACGGTTAGTGAATTTGAATTCAAAACAATTGGATAGATGATAATCTCCACTAGTTCCTGATTTTGTGCTTGATATACTTTTGTGATTATCCGAATCTTATCTTGCTGTTGATAACGATGATGTTTATCCATATTGTTGTTTGACCGTCTTGAAGATAGACTTCTTCGTGAAATATCTTCTAAATCCCAAAAGAATAGGATAGAATCTTTCCTTCTTGATCTGACTGTCAAACTTGATAACAAAACGAATTCTATAACATCATTGAATATAAACCCAAGCCATAAATAACAGACATAATCTGATCTTTGATTAATTTAATTTTTCTGTCATAAGCTTTTGAGTTTTTATACATTAAAAAAAATCGAATCCCCTTGGATATAATAACCAACTTTGTGGAACATTTGAATGTATTACCCAAATACACTCAACTTTGGAGCTGGGTATTCAAAATAATAAAATAATTTTGAAAGATTCGAACTATGATCTTTTTGTGCGAATCCTGTTCTTGTTCCCAGTTTACCTTTTGAGTTACCTTCTGAGCAGTTTTGTTTTGTCGCTCAGCCGTTTCACTCTCTGAGTTTCCTTCTGAATTCTATTTGTCTTTCTATTTTGTCTCTGAACTACTTTCTGATTTATTTTTAAATTTTCATAACTTCTTGTTTAGCTCTTGAAAACTCTTACTTCACTTATCACATTAAATGTGAGATTTCTGTATACTCAAAAATTCATTAGTAATACTTAATCTTTTTGTTATCATCAAAACATCAAAAGAGAAATACTAACACATTATAATGAAGATATATTGATTGTACAAATTTATGTTGATGATATAATTTTTGGATCTACTAATGAGAAATATTGTCAAGATTTTGCAAAGCTTATGCAGGCTGAATTTGAAATGTCTATGATGGGAGAATTGAATTTCTTCTTGGGTCTACAAATCAAACAAACTAAAGAAGGAATCTTTCTTCATCAAGAGAAATATACAAGGCAAATTCTGAAAAAGTTTGGTTATGAAAACAACAAACAAGTGACTACACCAATGAGTACTTCAATCAGGTTAGATGCTGACTCAGAAGGTAAGAAAATCAATGAAAAACTTTATAGAAGCCTTATTGGATCTTTGTTATATCTTACTGCTTCAAGGCCAGATATTTTGCTTGCTGTGTGTATATGTGCTAGATTCCAAAGTAATCCAACTGAAAATCATCTAAAAGCTGTTAAAAGGATATTCAAATATATTGCATGTACTGCAAAATTAGGATTTGGTATCCAAAGAATCAAAATTTTGAATTGATTGGTTTTTCTGATGCTGATTATGCTGGTTGTAAAATAGATAGAAAAAGTACATCTGGAACTTGCCAATTTTTAGGAGATAAATTGATTTCATGGTCTTCAAAGAAACAAAACTCAGTTGCTTTATCTACAGCAGAAGCTGAATACGTATCTCTTGGAAATTGTTGTGCTCAAGTTCTTTGGATTAAACAACAAATGCAAGACTATGGTGTTGAAAATAAATTTATTTCGATTAAATGTGATAATACAAGTGCAATTAATTTGACAAAGAATCCAGTTCATCATTCACGATCAAAACACATTGAAATTAGACATCATTTTATACGAGATCATGTAGTTAATGGAAATGTGTGTATTGATTTTGTTCCAACTGAAAATCAACTTGCAGATATATTTACTAAACCCCTTGATAAAACCAGATTTGAATTTTTGAGAAATGAGATTGGAATGTGCTATCCTTTTTAATATTTTTATTCATATGTTTTTCTCTTAAAAAATATATATATATATATATAATAAGAATAGTAAATAAATTAATAAATTCTGTGTTTGCGATTTTGAATTCAAAAGATTATGGAAAACGTGCAAGACAAGTGAATCATTAATCACGTCTCCATTTTCCCACGCATTTCAAACGGCCAAGAACGTGACTCTTCCATTTCCCTGTGCTGCTGCTATTCGTCATCCAACGTTCCTTCTTTTTCTAAACAAACTTCAAAATTCTCTCTCATTTCGCGCTCTCCTTTGCTCTTCCAAACCCTAACATGGCACCACGAAAATCATCAAGACTAGCCTCAAAAGGTCCTAAAGGGAAAGTTGTTAAAGGAACGATAGAGATTCGTGATGAATCTTCTGATTCAACACGAACACTCTCTGAACTTCAAGAAGGTAGAGAGAGAAGAACGAAAAAGAAAAATGAATCTGTCGAAGTTGAACAAACAACCCCTGAGACAGAGCAAGAAAAGGAAAAAGATTCGTCTTCTTATGAATCTTTAGATGTTACTACCCCAGAATCTGAAGGAAAGACTAAGGAGGGTTCAAACCCTAAACCAGACGGTGACTCAGACGGTGACTCAGAAAGTTCTAAGGAAGAAATATCTAAGTCACCGCAAAAGAAAGAGAGTTCGAAAAAGAGGAAACTGTCTTCAAGATCCCCAAAGAAAATGTCAGAAGCAAAAAGAAGAAGACAGGAAGTTCTTCTAAGAAAAGGTATGGGAATATCAAGATTCTTGATAATTCGTTCATAGATTTTTCTTTCTTTAAGAAAAATGGGTTCTATTGGAACCATTGGCTAGATAATATAGGATGTCGAAATCTGTGTAATTTGTCTAGTGAAGTTGCTGGAGAAGTTATCAAGGAATTTTATGATAACTTGACATTGTTGGATGGACTGAAGTTGAAGTCTGAAATAGCTGGGCAAAAAGTTAAGATAACTAGGAAAGACTTATTTCATGTTTTGATATGAAAGATGAGAAGATGATGACTTCTTTGTATCCATTAAGAAAAATGATCTGTTTCGTGCAATAAATGATGGAGTGGGAACATATTCTGAAAAAGATGTGTTTAATACTGAGTTTAGTTTGTTGATAAGGCTGCTACACAAGATAGTTGTAGACTGTTTGCTTCCAAAGAATGGTAGTTCTACTACGATTAATAAAACCGAAGCTATTGTCATTCTGGCAATAAAAAGAAATTTAAAGCTTGATCTACCATCTTTGATTCTGAAGCATTTGTGGAAAACTAAGTTTAATATGCCTTATGGAAGCATGTTGATGAAGTTGCTGAGGTTTAAGAAAGTAAAGCTGCCAGATAATGCTAGTTTCCTCAAAATCTGAAAAGAATTGGGGAAATTGTGCTTATGAGAATGAACATCAATGTTAAGCACAAATTCTGGTTTGCTAAGGATGGAGCTTGGTATGTTCATCCTAAGTTCAGCAAAAGAATTTTTGATTGGGAGAAAATTAAGTCTGCAGTTGAGGGGGAGCACTTACTAAGAGCAGACAGTGGCTCAGAAGGTGATACAAAAGAAGGATAAGAGAAACCTCCAATGCGAAGAGCAGGAAAGAGGTTATGAAGGAAAAGAAAAGGAAGAAACCTGCAATCATGACTGGAGGGAAGTTTGAAATTAAGGAAGGAGAAGGAAAACATCTGGACACTGACTCAGATAGTGACTCAGAGGGCATCTCTGTTAAGGGTCCAGGAGAAACATCAAAATCAAGTTTTAAGAAAGCTATTCTTGATCTGATGGAGAAAAGATTTACAGAAATGAAGGCTGAAGTAGAACACATGTTCGAGGACATGTTTACAGATCCTACTCATGGCTCTGTTTCATCTCCACCTCCGCAACATGATTCTGTCCCTTCTCCACCAGTCTTTGAAGCTGACATGGATGTTGATCCTCCTGAGAAGTCTGAAGCTTCACATCCTGACAAGGAAGTTTCACCACCTCCACCGACAGTGGAACCAGATGTTCAATCATTTCAGTTGATTCCTATCTCTCAACCCTCTTCAACATCCGAACCACAACAAACTCCTCAAATCATTCTTTCTGATGTTCTGATAGAGTATCTGCAATCATTCAATCCGGCATTTAATTCTCCTCCACCTCCTGAAAGCTCAACTCTTCCTATCGTTAAGTATTCTGGACGGAAGAAGACCACAGCTAGGAAGTCAGTCAAGCCCAAAAAGAAGCGCTAATTTTCTTTTCTGCTGATTTTATAGTCTGTTATGTTTTTTTTAAGAACTCAGTTGTTATGATCCTTTTAATTCCAATGCATTTCTTTCAGACTATTTGCTATTCTCTTTTATGGTATTTATTCTACTTGCTGATAACAAAAAGGGGGAGAAGATATTAAAACAAAGATAATCATGCAAAATAATGATTGATGAATTTATGTGCGATGCAAGTTTTGTGCAGGTTATATAATATTTAGTGCAAGTTATATAACTCGTATTTTAATTACTGAATTATCATGGGATTATGCAAATTATGCAAATGAATGGAGTTATCTTGAAAATATTTTTTTTGTTTTAATAGATGGGTTTTGTTATCATCAAAAAGGGGGAGAATGTTAGTATTTCTCTTTTGATGTTTTGATGATAACAAAAAGATTAAGTATTACTAATGAATTTATTGAGTATGCAGAAATCTCAATTTAATGTGATAAGTGAAGTAAGAGTTTTCAAGAACTAAGCAAGAAGTTATGAAAATTTAAAGATAAATCAGAAAGTAGTTCAGAGACAAAATAGAAAGACAAAAGTATTCAGAAGGAAACTCAGAGAGTGAAACGGCTGATCGACAAGACAAAACTACTCAGAAGGTAACTCAGAAGGTAAACTGGGAACAAGAACAGAATTCGCACAAAAAGATCACAGTTCGAATCTTTCAAAATTATTTCATTATTTTGAAGACCCAGCTCCAAAGTTGAGTGTATTTGGGTAATACATTCAAATGTTCCACAAAGTTGGTTATTATATCCAAGGGGATTCGAATTTTTTTTCAACGTATAAAAACTCAAGAGCTCATGACAGAAAAATTAAATTAATCAAAGATCAGATTATGTCTGATATTTATGGCTTGGGTTTATATTCAATGATATTACAGAATTCGTTTTGTTTTATTATCAAGTTTGACAGTCAGATCAAGAAGGAAAGATTCTATCCTATTCTTTTGGGATTTAGAAGATATTTCACGAGAAAGTCTATCTTCAAGACGGTCAAACAACGATATGGATAAACATCAACGTTATCAACAGCAAGATAAGATTTGGATAATCACAGAAGTATATCAAGCACAAAATCAGGAACTACTGGAGATTATCATCTATCCAATTGTTTTAATTCAATTCTCTAGCCGTTTTCAACCGAAGAAGAAGGAGAATTTTAAATTTAAATATCTGAAGACATGAAGACAGAGTGTGAAAAAGACGAGAATAATCAAAAGCCTTTGAGAATCTCTTGCAAAATTACTGTCATTCGAATTTTCTTGAGCTGAAATTTTAGAAACGTTTATTCTTTTTTCAAAGCATTGTATATCTTGAATGAGATTTGTGTAGAAGTGAGAGTTACATTTAGTCTCTGTAGATCAGTAAATAGCTTGAGTGAAGCTAGATAGGCTGAGCAGAGTGTTTGAAGTTCTTTGTTGAAGAACAAGCTTGTATTCTCATTTCTTTTGGATATAGTGGAACATACCGGTGTGGAATACCGGGTCCCCGGCTTGGAGCTGGAAGAGAGGATTGACGCTCGAGGCGGAACCTCTATAAATCGATCTTGCAATCTCTTCTCTACCTTATCTTTTTAATTTCGTGCATATTTTATTGTTTATTCTTGCTGCATTATAAACTCAGAAGACCAGTCAGAGAGTAACTGGAAATTTAAGTTCTACTGAACATTGAACTCAGAAGATCAGTCAGAGAGTAACTGGGAGCAAAATAAATTTTTATTAACATATTTTTTTTATTATTTGCGAACATTGATCTTGTCTGATATTATTCGAAATTTATCAATATATTTAAAATAGAGTTTTAGAAGCCATTTAATTTGAGTAACTAAGTAGAGTGAATTTGGTTGAATTTTAAAAAGGTTAAATTTTATTAAATAACCAATTCACCCCCCTCTTGGTTATTCTTTCGGGACCAACAATATTAGAAATTAGGTTTAGATAGATTTGAATGAATTAAATTAATCATATAATAGACAAGTTGACAAAGTTAGATTAGTAATTAATTAAATGAAATTTGAGACTTTGATTCCAAATCTCCTAAACATGTTTCTAAATTGTTTAGAGAATTCCTAAACTCTTGATTCTTAGCCTAAACACTAATTCCTAAATCTTTACAAAATTTGAGTTCATTTGCTTATATAAAAATATCAGTTTTCAAACCTAAACTCAAATTAAATATCATTTTATCTAAAATAAATTCATAAATTAAGTTATCATTTTGAGTTCTTAATTTCTAACCTATTAGTTCAGAAACCATCTTTTAAATGCTTATAGAACTATAGATATTGATATGATAGTTCTAAACTTATACCTTATTCGAAAAATATCTAATTTTTTTTAATCTTATCTTTTCCTTTTCCATTTCTTCCTTTGCCTCGCTCTTCTTCTTATTTCTTTCTTTCTTTCTTTGATCTCTCCCTCTCAATCTCAAATCCTAGACAATATCAAAAAGAGAAATTAAAGCTAAGGAAGAAGATAGGAAAGGGGAATCAAAGCTAGAAGTGTGGAAAGAAGTTCATTTATGCATGTGTCTCAAAAGTTAAGTTTTCTATTTTGAATTATCTTTGTTTTTATTATTGTTTACGAGCTTATAATTGATATATAGATGTTAGAAATGGGTTCAAAGTTCTATTTACATAAGTAATTGTTGGTTAATTGTATGTTAGAGGTTGGTTTATGAAGGAGGAAGAGGATGAATCGTAGAAGTTGGGATTTGATGAAGTTTAGATTTGTTTGATGTTGTTGCATGAAGTTTGAAGTGTTAGAAGTTGTTATAGGTGTTTATTTGATGTTAGAATTGATATAGGAAGCTTAGTAGATGATTTGAAGAAGTTTTGATAAGAGTAAAGTGTAAAAACCATGTTTTCCCAAAGCTGTTATTTCATCAATGACACCTTTTGGAGCTTCTATGCCATCGGCGTTGAGCCCGATGTTGAAGTGATCAGAATGCCATTTCCTTAATGCTGCCTCCAATGCTGCCGGTGTTGAGATTTACACCGCCGGTGTAGAAGTGCTGGCATTCATTTTACAACATTGCCTTGTTTCGCAGCTTGATCGTATTTTGGTCATAACTTTTTCATACGACCTTCGATTGAGTGATTCAAATTGCTATAGAAAGCTTAAAAAGATATCTACAATTTTGATGTTTTGAGTTTTTACAAATTCAAAATGTATCGATACTTGAATTTTAGTTCTTTTCCAGCTATTGTGTTTTCAAACTAAGTTAAAGATTTGTGTTTTGCATGTTAAATGTGTTTCGCTTAGGAAATAGATCTTTTGGGACTAAAATGGGATAGATTAATGATATTAGATGTGTAATTATGATTGAAGGATATAATGAAGCATGATTTAAGTATATTTGTTGATTCAACAAATAATTGAATTTCCATGAGTATTAAACTAAAAGTAGTTATATTATCATATATGATTTCCATTGCTTGATTTATGATATTGTGATGACTTAGTGAAACTAAATGATCTTGGTAAGTATATAAATGATGAGTTATGTATTTATATGAATTTTATTTGAATTTCCTTAATGCTAAGTTTAAGATTTAGTATGTTTTAAGTTGTGTTTTTCTTCAATTGTTTTTCCTTGTTTATTATTTGTTATTATGATTAACTATTGAACTTAAATGAACTTGTTAAGCATGTAAATGTTAAGTTAAGCTTATGTATGAATTATATTTGAATTTTATGCGTGTTGTGCTAAATGTTTAAAGCTATGTATATTGTATACATAATTTAAAGTTATAGGTGATGATTTTAAAAGTTAATATAATATTGTTAGATGAATACTTGTTAAGTTATACCTTTATGTAAGTAATCTTTGAAATCCTTAAATATTGAGTTTAAAGTTGGTTATAAAATGAACTTAGTTAACAAACTTAGCTTCAACTTGATTAAATAGACTTGAATGACTTAAAATGAATTAGATTGAGTTACTTTAACCATCTTTGACTTAGTTTTTGAATTAAATGATTAATGTTAATTAACTTGGCTAAGTTTAAGTTAATGTGAGCTCAAGTTGACATAGATCCTACATATATAATTAATTAGTAATGAATCTAAGTACAACATGACTTAATGAACTTCACCAAGCTAAAATGAGTTAAATTGTTTAAGTTTAATCAAATGATTTAGTAAATGAATTAAATGACTAATTCTAAACAATTTAGCTAAGGTTAAGCTTAAATGGGTTAATAGCTAATAATTAGCTTATATGAATGAATTAGGATGATCTTTGAATAATATGGGGAATATATTATTTCAAATATGTGTTTACTTGGAAAATGAATGTTTTTGGTATATGAATTCTTTGTTAATGCTTTTGTAATAAAACACTATAAATAAAGAGAAAAGAAATTCTTTGATAGACAGGAGAACTTTCCATATTTTGGCTTGGCGATCTTCGCAGCCATAGTGAGGTTTCAAGTTAGTGTCTGATCAAATAGGGTTAATAAAAGTTTAAGAAAGTGGATGATTAGTTTAGTTTAGTTTCTTATACGAGTTCTTTCCTTAACAGAAGTGGATATTTGATTTATCTTCTGGATTATCTTTTGAAATTCCTTCTAAGGTTATGTTTGGATTTTATATTCAAGGTACGCAGTAACTTGCGTGTTAGATGTTAGGATAGACATCTAAAACGGATTAAGAACTTAAACTCGGCTTAATAATTTATGAGTGTTGGTTGTCTATTACGCCGTTGAATCTGGTTCGAGGAGCGGCAACCTTGACATGATGCAATGATACGGTAATTAGGCGCTTTAACCTTAGTCATGTTGTAATGACTTTACCATGATGCAATGGTACGCTATGATGCAATAGCGATCCTTTTATGGTTAAGCGAGTGATCGATGGAGAGTGTAGTGTCGTATAATGTTTGCTTAAACTTGGAAAAAAATACCATGGTTTAGTTCAACATTTATGGGAACGGGTGAATCTAATTCATGTTGTGGACTAAGTTAAGTAAAGTTGAGTAATGGCTACAAACTCTGGATGAGATTACTTTTATGGAATAGATATAGGAGATATAGGTATTCGGACTGCTTATATAAACCCTCTCAGCAGCTGCTGTTACTTAGGACCCTTAGATTCCCATTGGCTTGTTTCAGAGTGTGAGTGCTCCATTGTTGATTTGTTTATTTTAATGGAAAGATAATAACTTGTGGATTGATGCATTGCATTTAGTTAAGGTCGCGTGCCACTCCGTCTATTGTGTACTGAGCTTAGGCTCATTATTGTTGTTATTGTTCTTTTCTCCAGGTGATATATTGAGGATGATGATGGTGCTCCTTGTTGAAGATATTGTTGTTGATGGAGTTGATGATGATGATGTTGTTAGTATTTCTCTTTTGATGTTTTGATGATAACAAAAAGATTAAGTATTACTAATGAATTTTTGAGTATGCAGAAATCTCAAATTTAATGTGATAAGTGAAGTAAGAGTTTTCAAGAGCTAAGCAAGAAGTTATGAAAATTTAAAGATAAATCAGAAAGTAGTTCAGAGACAAAATAGAAAGACAAAAGTATTCAGAAGGAAACTCAGAGAGTGAAACGGCTGAGCAACAAACAAAACTACTCAGAAGGTAACTCAAAAGGTAAACTGGGAACAAGAACATGATTCGCACAAAAAGATCACAGTTCGAATCTTTCAAAATTATTTTATTATTTTGAAGACCCAGCTCCAAAGTTGAGTGTATTTAGGTAATACATTCAAATGTTCCACAAAGTTGGTTATTATATCCAAGGGGATTCGAATTTTTTTTTTAATCAACGTATAAAAACTCAAAAGCTTATGACAGAAAAATTAAATTAATCAAAGATCAGATTATGTCTGATATTTATGGCTTGGGTTTATATTCAATGATATTATATAATTCGTTTTATTATCAAGTTTGACAGTCAGATCAAGAAGGAAAGATTCTATCCTAGTCTTTTGGGATTTAGAAGATATTTCACGAGAAAGTCTATCTTCAAGACGGTCAAACAATGATATGGATAAACATCAACGTTATCAACAGCAAGATAAGATTTGGATAATCACAGAAGTATATCAAGCACAAATCAGGAACTACTGGAGATTATCATCTATCCAATTGTTTTGAATTCAAATTCACTAACCGTTTTCAACCGAAGAAGAAGGAGAATTTTAAATTTAAATATCTCGAAGACATGAAGACAGAGGTGTGGAAAAAGACGAGAATAATCAAAAGCCTTTGAGAATCTCTTGCAAAATTACTGACATTCGGAATTTTCCTTGAGCTGAAATTTTAGAAACGTTTATTCTTTTGTTTCAAAGCATTGTATATCTTGAATGAGATTTGTGTAGAAGTGAGAGTTACATTTAGTCTCTGTAGATCAGTAAAAAGCTTGAGTAAAGCTAGAAAGGCTGAGCAGAGTGTTTGAAGTTCTTTGTTGAAGAACAAGCTTGTATTCTCATTTCTTTTGGATATAGTGGAACATATCGGTGTGGAATACCGGGTCCCCTGCTTGGAGCTGGAAGAGAGGATTGACGCTTGAGGCGGAACCTCTATAAATCGATCTTGCAATCTCTTTTCTACCTTATCTTTTCAATTTCGTGCATATTTTATTGTTTATTCTTACTGCATTATAAACTCAGAAGATCAGTCAGAGAGTAACTGGAAATTTAAGTTCTACTGAACATTGAACTCAGAAGATCAGTCAGAGAGTAACTGGGAGCAAAATAAATTTTGTTAACATATTTTTATTATTTGTGAACATTGATCTTGTCTGATATTATTCGAAATTTATCAATATATTTAAAATAGAGTTTTAGAAGCCATTTAATTTGAGTAACTAAGTAGAGTGAATTTGGTTGAATTTTGAAAAAGGTTAAATTTTATAAAATAACCAATTCACCCCCCTCTTGGTTATCTTTTCGGGACCAACAGATGTTAATGATGATTTGATGAAGATGATGCTTGACTTGGGTTTTGGGTGCTTGTGATGATTCGAAAAGGATTTGTGGATGAGTGAAGTGAGTAGGAGCGTGGATGTGATTTAGTTATTTTATTTCTTTTTATTTTGTACTAGTGAGAGCTGGATTTATGATTTAAACTTGTTACATTCTTTAAAAGGCATAATGGAGCCCGTGTTTTGTAATTTAACTTTTGCAAAGCTTTGTTTAATCGAATAATTTTCCACTTGAGAGAGTGGAAGTTTTGAAATGTCTTTATTTCGAAATTATTTTATAAAATTTATTTCCGCTGCTAAATCCAGTTGTTGCTAGAATCTAACTAAATGATTTCATAACCTAAAATTGAATAGCAATGTTCAACATAAACACCTTCTTTTAAGACAACCTTACGTATAATTTATAAGAGTTATACGTGATTGGGGACTTGGTGTGCTTAATTTGAGAATTGAGCATGTTGGGTCTTTATAACTAATCAAGCTTTCACATCAAGATTACAACTTTAAATCAAATTAATTCAATTGTAGAACTACCTAGACATTGAATCCCTATTAAGTCTTTTGCATAACTTTGTTTTTATTCTTCAATAATTAAATTAACATTTTGCAAAATTCCTCAATTAAATTAATATACCTCTCAAGATTATTAAACCTAACTCTGGATTTATCAAATGAAATTTCTTACTAGTCAATATCAATCTAGCAATCGCATTAACAAACAAAGAATCTACCATTAGATATAAACCAAACCCTCATTTTAATCTAATATAGAAGATTTATGTCGTATTTCTATAATTGCAATAAAATATTATCAATTATGCAAAATCTATTGGTAGTAATGATTTCCTAATCTACTATTATAAAATAAGACATGAGTCAACACACTAGTAATATAGATTCAAGAAACCAATAAAATATTCATAATTGAAGAAAAATAATTATCATTAAATTCCAAAAAAATCCCTATTACAATTTAGACTTAGGGTCATCAATGCTTTGAAAAATAAAAAGTAAATAAATAAATTACTCCACTTTAGAAAACATGATCAAAAGGTACATAAAGAATAAGAATAAGAAAAATATGTAAAACCTGCCTTTGATTTATGTAGTCTTGCAATCTCTTATAATCTCCTAAATTCTTGACTTATTTTTTAGATCTCTTTCTTTCTCTAAAACTCTCATTAAGTAAGAAAAATTACTTTTTGAACTACTTAGCTCATATGTGTATAATAGTGTAAAGATACACTTAACATGAGTACAAACATGGCCATTTTTGAGCTTATGTTCACTCAAATCTTTTCAAAAGATATTCATAGATGCATTAAACATAACCTCTAAACACGAGCCATCTTCGTGTTCTGTTCCCTTTCTTCTTAGATTCTAGACGAAGATAAGTAAACATTAGGTTGTGTTTCATTGGTATTAACCTTTATGTGATGAACACAAGTTAAACATCATCTTGTGCTTCAACTCGTGTTTCCTTTCTATTTCAAACACAACTTGAACTTAAGGTTATGCTCCATCTTGCGTTCAAAACTAGATACTTCTTCATCAAAACTTGAATAGGTACGACCTTAACATCACTTGTGCGTAACCCATGTCAACTTCTACTTCTTTATACTCATTCAATCTTCACCCAAAAACCTTCGATGTGCTTCTAATTCCATTCTATAAGTTGTAATAACACATATAAATCCTAAAACCAACATTTTAACAAATAAGCACCAATTACTCTACAGTGATCATCAAAGATCAATCATTAAAGCCTAAAATCTCCTATCTAAACAAAGGTTAATTCACGCTTATCACCAATTAAGCAAACAGAGTTAACTCTATTAACTAAGTTAGTAATAATAACTACAAAAAAAATTGATTAGATATTAAATTAACTATTTTATAGTTTAGGTTTTCATTTCATATTTAGTAAAAGTTTAGGTATCAAATACGACATTAAGCTTTGAAAAATAATATATAAAGTTTCCATATTTAGACATTTGCTATGATTTCCAAAAATTTTGCTTATATTCTCAATTTATAAATAATTTTCATGATTTTTTTTATAAATTTTTGTGAATATAATAACGTTTACTTATTTTCATATTTTCATATATTAAATTAGTATTTTGATAAGGCCCACTAAATGATTAAAAGCCCATTTCTTATAGGGTAATAGGTTAGCTTTTGTCCATAGTTATTTTGGTTTCTTTTTTTTTTTAAATTATATTTTTAAAAGACTCGTAGATCAGTGGCTATATTAGATTGATTTACCTAACGAACCCTAATTTTATGATTTTTCTAACTTACATTGGTATCCAAAATTTCTTTTAGTTATGCCTTGTACTCATATTAAGCATATCAAGTTTAACATGAGTAAAACTAGGAAAAAAAGAAATTTTTACATTTGATAGAATTTTGGCGACTTTGTTGAAGATGTGGGGCTTCTTGCAATTTTATGTAATTTATTTGTTTATTTATTTTATTGTATATACTGGGATGGATTTGATGGATGGGCCCAATAGATTATGTTTGAATGATGAGTGGTTGAGACACATGTTAGATGTAATTAGACGTAAATTACTATAACCCTAGTTAGGCTTCAAAGTAGACTTCAAGTGTGTAGTCTAGTCTTCACTTGGGATTCATGAGTGATCCCACTCATGCTTGAAGTCTGGGGGGAATAGCACCCAAAAAGAGAAAAACAGAGGACATAAAGGTGATGGGTTGATTGATATCACCCAAAAAGAAATGTTTACCCTTTTCACCTTGGGATGCAATCCTGCACACTTGTTTTACAACAGAAAAAACCAAGACAGCTGAGACAACTTTGTTAAAGTTCACAAATGGCATAAAATGCTTGAACTTCCAACTCCTGATGTAAAAAGAAAAAAAAAGTAAAAAAAAAAGGCAAAAACAAGATTATCATGAGCAATTTTCGAATCGGTTTCAGCGACAATGTAACGCCCTAAAATAAGGCATTACAACCCGCCACGTGTCCCTCTCTTAAAAGAGACACGCAAAGGCTCTAAATCCCAATACCACAAAATATAAACATATAAAAATCTCCATGAACCCACATTTAAGGATACTTTAGAAGGAACAAAACCCATGAAACCTGTAATTTATAACTTTCAAATATCTCCTATAATATAAACTAAATCCGAGTTGGCAAAACCAAAGCCAACAATAATCCAGAAAAGATCTAACTTCCAACTTAAAGTCATATAATCTTGTTTAATAAACAATTACATAAAAACCAATACTTCAAATCCTCAAATCGATAAATAATCAAAACATTGTTTCAAAAATCTTCAAAAACTCAAGAAATCCTTTTCATAGGTCATGTATAACATCCTATTCCGCTGCAGTATAGTCAGGTCCACTATCGCCATCCCCATGATCAAAATACAAATCATAACCACACAAGTCATAAACAATATCTCCATCACTTGTACCTGAAAAAGAAAGGAATGAGCGAAAACACCCAGTACGCCAATCCACAAACAAAAATGCAAATGCACAAACAACATGTATATATACGTGCAACTAACTAAATGCAAACAACAGGATTATTATCTTCATTAAGTCTGCAAAACAACACAGTTTAGAATCATAGATCTCTGATCCCAAACTTGGAGTTACTCAGACTCCTGAAAAACAACCAGATATCGAAAATAAATAATTATATACATATATTGGTGAATGGGTACTCCCCAAACACCCGCGGCCATACTGCCAATAAACCTATATCTACGGAATCATCTCCAAGTGCAACTCCACTAGGGACAACGACACACAAGGATCATCAGGGTGCCTCACCAGTATCACTGTCTGCCAGGTCTTTACTGGTCAAAGCCAAAGACATCCAGAAAAAAAAATTTAAGCCAAATAGAATTAAGTTCATTTATATAGCTGTTCCTACAGGCAACAACCAGAAAACTAAACCTGCAAGCAAATACAACAAACAAGGAAAGGTCGTACCTTTTCCAATTCCAAGAACAAATCTCTCAAAATCCTCAAATTCTTAAAAACAACAAGAAATCTCCAAATCTCCTCTCAAGATATCATAACTGTAGAATCTCTTTGATCAATTCCCCAGAAATCCCAAACTCTACGAAACCCTAATTGTATGAATCCAGAAAAAACAGAAAATCACCAACAAGAATCATTCTTCATTAAACTTATGGATTAACGGAATAAAACTTACCGTAGATTTCTTCAGAATCTAAACTCATATTTCTCCAACCAAAAATCATATCAGAACCCAAAAATCATAACTTCTCCAAAACCCTAGATAGAAAAATCTATAAGAACAGGCATGATTCATCTAATATATATTTGCAGATCAAATCCGTTACACTAGAATGATAATACTTACTTGTTTCAATCTAATCCTTCGATTGATTCCCAAAAGATCAGATCTTGATGAAACTAGGTTTTCCAAAGAACTTCTTCAAAATCCAAACATAAATCTTAAGGAAACGAAATGATATACGAAGAATCTTGATAGATAAAGGCAAGATTACTTACTCTTGATCCAAATCTGATCTCCCTTGATATTGTTCTTCAAAAACACCCAAAAACTCTCAATTCTCTCTTTCTGGTCAAAGGAAGGAGGTTATAAATGAAAAACACGAACCCTAGGATTTCTTATATAGGAAAAACTTAGGATAGGATAGAATGACACTTACACCGGCAGCCTTCTTGCCGGCTTCCACAAATTTCATAAAGGTCCAAGAGCTTTACGCCGGCGGCTATAAACTTTCAAAGGATAAGAATCTGGGTTTTGGATTTTGTTGGAGAAAAGACAAAGAAAGAATATATAGGGATTTGTGACTTTTGATCTTCTGTCATGTGTCTGTCGTGTGACCAAAATTGTATTAAGATTTGATTTTTTGTTAACAAAGAAAGAATATATAAGCAGCGGTTTTCAAATGTCTTAAACGTACTCCAAATCTCTTAGGGTTTTGACTGAGAAATGGGGTACAAACTCGTAGGTTAAGGGTATATTTATAGAGATATGTTGTTTAGGAAAAACCTAGGTTCATATCCAATTTAGGCTGCCAAATTCCATTTTTAATCAAGTTTTTGCCATGGGAACATAATAAAATTATATTTCAACTTTGACCATAAAACCTTCTTATTTAATATCTTTGACTCTTGACTCTTCTTAATAATCCTTTTATATACTTTAGGATTGACCATAAAACTCTCTTATTTTATATCAAATGACAAACTTGCCCTTCTTTATAATTTATTTATCTTTATATTACAGACAACGTCGCTCCACTGATGCTAACCGGCTATATCACAGCTCTTACAGTTGCCTGTGCTTCCAAAACCTCAATTGTTGGACGCGAACTGCCACGCCTCAGGTAACAGGAGTTCGTCCTTGCCATTAAACGGCAAATCTCTTAGAATATCATTTTTTTTTTTACTCTATCACCCCCGTGGAGTAGATATTACAGGCATAGACGTTCGAAAGGGGGAAAGGAAATAGATAATAAATTTTAAAAAATTATGAAAATATCATTAGGGGAAAAATAATCCAAGATTTAACTAAGGCTAAATAAAAATCATAATAAGATATAAAAAATATAAAATAAAAAGTAGTGTAACATTTCAAAAAAGTAAATATTATTAAATGTTTACACTAATTTACATGTGAATAGAAATTGATTATTCTTTATTCATAATATTTAATGTGTTATTAATAATAACACATTGAACAAAATTAATTAAAAAAAAACGTATTTGCTTTATGTAAGATACAAAAATAACAATAATAATAATAATTTTACTTCTATACAACGTGAATTTTTTTTTTTTTTTAAACAATCTCACTTCTAATATAGCATGCCCCTTTGTTTAGTGATATTTCGACACAGATCCCTGTCAACATATGACCAGCAGCAGATTGCCAACAGCCGATGATAAAGAATCTGTCAATAAATTGAGGGTCAATCTGCATCTATAATTTATGTATCATATCTATATTATATTTATTTGACCAATTTATAAGTAAATCTGTCATTTTTTTTATCGTATTTATTTTTTAATAAATATCTATTTAAAAATAATAAAAATATAATGTCAAAATGATATAAAACAAACAAACTTAGACGCAAATCCCTGCTTAAAAACTGAGCCATAAGTTTATGTACAGAAGAGAGAGCATTTATGTAACTTAGGAAGTAAAAAATCTTATACTTGGGAATCTGATACTTTAGTTTTAAAATAGTAGTTTGGAAACTTCGTGACATCACACCGAGGATGCTACCGATGCGTTTTCTCACTGGCGACCTGCTTTTTTGTCACAAAATTAGCCAATCCCACTTTGGGGAATCAGGCTATAATGTTATTCTTGCTTTTGTGGACTTGTCTATCATTCGTAATCAGATTCCCAAGCATAAGCTTTTTTACTTCCTAAGTTACATAAATGTTTCTGTTGTGTACAAAACTTATGGCTTGGTTTTTTAAGAAGGGATTTTTGTCTAAATCTATTGACAGATTTTCTATCACCAGCTGTTCGCAATCTGCTGCTAGTGATATATTGACGGGGATTTGTGTCAAAATATCACTAAATAAATAACATATCTTATTAGAGAGATTGTTTAAAAGAAAAAAAAAAGTTTCAGATTATCAAGAAGTAGAATTATTATTTTTTTAATTAATTATAAAATTATCTGTGTTTTAATCAATTTATAAACATAAGAACTGTTTAATTTTTTTGATAAATAGTGACTCGAAATTTTATGCAAAAGTATTATTATAATTAATTACTATTAGAGAATATGTATTAGAGGCTTATTGGTCTAAAAAAATTAATTCAATAAAAAATATTACTAAATAAAATTAAATAAATAAAATATTTTAAAAAATGAAAAATTAAAAAATATAAAATTAATTTTTATGACCAATAAAAATATTAGTATTTGTCATTCTAAAATTATTAAGTAATTTTGACACTTTTATATGAAACTCAAGTTACCTGGTCTAAAAAAAAAGATCGTGTGTTTGCAATTTAATTAAAACGCAGGTTATGTTTTTGTAATTAACCTTCCTTTTAATCTTATAAAGCAAATACACTTTTTTTTTAATTAATTTTGTTTAGTATTATTAATAGCACATTAAATGTTGTGAATAAATAGTAATCAATTTTTATTCACATGGATATTTTGTGCAAATATTTAATAATATATACTTTTTAAAAATTTTACACTGTTTTTTATTTTATATTTATTCATATCTTATTATTTTTTTATTTTTTATTTAGACTTTGATCAAATGTGTCTTTTCAATAAATGAGTTCAACTTGCTTTAATCCAAAATTATTTTCATCCTATGGTATTTTATATAAAAATTTTATTATTATTTATTTCTTTTTCCCTTCCAAAGTTTTGAAAAAATAAGTGCAGTGAATAAAAATTCAGTGTTAAAATGGAAAAACATAATCGGATAAAAAGAAAAGGGGTGAGTATGGAAAAGAAAAAAAAAATATTTAAAAACGCAATACAATGGAATAAACTTAGTAAGATATGTCTAGGCATAATATTTTCTTATCATTATTTTTTTTAAGTTACTAATTTTTACAATTTTGTAGAGGATCAATCTCATAATAACAAGATTGGTATTTGTGCTATTTGGCTACATTATTTATTTATTTTTTTTCCTTGAAAGAAAAATGGGTGGGTTTTTAATGATGAAAACAGTAGTTACAGAAAAATATAAGGGAAAATTACAAAAATCTATTAAACTTTTAGAGTAGTATGAATTGATTCTTAAACTTTTAAAATGAAATTTTTGACTTTTTAAACTTTTATTTATATGCATGATTAATGACACATCGTACTTTCTATTAAAACAAACAAAAAAGAATATGCTTTCATCTGTAAGCAGATTTAATCCCTCTTCTCCGAACCCAATCAATAAATTGCCTTCATGGTGCTAATGATTGAAAATTGATAGGTTAATAAAATAACCTCACAGATCCAATTCGCCCCACTCTAAAAAGTTTAGACGTGTTTTTGCAATTGTCTCAAACTATAATTATGTAACGTTAGATAGATATGGAAAACTTACGCACAACGTTTTATTTATAGTTACCTAAATAACGTTAGGATGAAATCCCCTTATTGGTTCCTCGACCTATCTTTTTCATTAAATTGTTATTATGATGATGGATCATGAATTCATCTATTAAATTGTAATTAATGGAACCGTCCTTCAAAATTAACGACCAAGAGTAGAGATGCTTTTATCTTTGTCAAGGAATATTTTCTTTTGGAAAGCAAATCTTTGTTTTAAATGATTCCGATAGAATAGTAACTTATTATGTAAAAGAAAAAAAAAAACTATAAGGTGAAAACCTAATAGCGAATATTTTATTACTTTAAAACAACCAATCTCTTCCAATGTTGTTTTTTATTTCATTACCCCAACATTGTGGGTGGACTAGACATTATAGGTATGGCCGTATGGCTCAAAACGTAATTTCCAAAGTTTAAAAAAAAAAAATACAGCGGACAAAAAAAAAAAAAAAAAAAGAAAGGGTTGAAAATGGGAAAAAATAAAAAAAAAATGAGAAAGGGTGAGAATGGAAGAGGAAATAAAATATAAAAATGCTACATAATTATATAATCATAGAAAGGTATGCATTAAAAATAATATATTTTTTTAAAATATTTGGGTTTTTATGAAAGATCAATGATTGAGAAAAATTAATTATATGATGTTAGATAATATGGGAAAATCATACAAAACTCTTTATTTATAGTTATCTTCTTCTATATAATTTAAGGTAGAACCCTTTAATTTATCATATACTTTATCGTATAGTTTTACATGGTAATTTGATTAATCTTTCCCAAATAATTATCTATTTATTTCAATAAAAGAAACAAATTTATTCCTGTAATTAGTCATCTTGTCTCTCTCATTTTTTTTAGATGCAATTACTTGATTCACCTTTATCTATATATTAATTAAGTCTTAAATTAGTAACTTTTATTATATTTTCTATTAATGATGTGTTTCAATTTTCTCACAACTCTCTTATAATATTTCTTCTTTCTTATCAAACACTTTCTCCATTATGACAAACGCAATGTATAAGTATACAATATATCTCAATATATTTTATGAAAATGCAACACTTATATGCTATATTATTATTTCTACATTATTGTTAAGATAGAGACACAACAATGATGGAATGGTTGATTAACTCTGTAAAGACCCAACCCACTAAATCCTGAGATTTAGTGTACCGAGTCCCAACCTACATATAACATTTTCATATTATATGTAAGATTGTCCTAAAACTAACAGTCTATGAAAATTGTTTGATTAAATCTACCAACACTTTATAAACAATTTTTAAACAAAAGAAGATTGCCAATAAAAGCAATCCATACATATATACATTATATGTACAAAGATTAGTGTCAATATAAGACACTACAAAATTACAAGTTGTTCTTGGTATAAAAGATAACCTAAAGGGATCTTAAAGTCTTTTACAACTTAGGCTTATTTAACAAGCCTCATATACAGAGAAATATGCTTTAACCAAAAGCTTTTCCTAGAAACCAAGGGCATTCGAGTCCTACTCATTCCACTCGTCCATGAACGTCTCAAAATCTGACCAGTAACCCAATCATCATACAACTCATCTTCAATACCTGCAAAGTAGCAAAAGTGAGCCAAAGGCCCAGTACGCAATAACAAATATTAAAACAAATTGTCAAGAAAACTTAATTCAAATGAAATGCATCAACGGTCAAGTCATTATCTTGTTAAGTTTTCTTTTAACAAACCAACGGTAGATTCAAACCCCATAATCATGCTTTGGAATTTAGGGGTCCTGAGTAACAGCAGCTGCTCAAGGGGTTGATATAAGCAGTCCGAATACTTACATCTTCTATATCTATTCCATAAAGAAATAGCTTCATTTAGGACTCAAAAGTCGTTGCTCAACTCTACTTAAACTCAGTCCACAACATGAGCTTAGTTCACAAGTTCCCATAAACTTTGAACTAAACCATGGCATTTCCTCCTAAGTTTAAGAAAACGTTACTCGGATACTATTTTTCCCATCGGTTATCCGCTTAACCAAAAATGAATCGCTATTGCATCATAGCATACCATTGCATCATGGTAAAGTCATTGCATCATGACTTAAGTTAAGCGCCTAACTAACATGTCATTATATAAGGACAGGTTTGCTGCTCCTCGGACCAGGTTAAACAGCGTAGACATCCAGTTCATCAAAGTATTAAGCCGAATCGAATTAAATCAATTTTAGTAATGCATATTCCTAGCATACAACAAGCAAGCTATTGCGTACCTTTACCCAATAGTGTATTACTATATTCACTCGAAGGGGGATTAACTGAAGAACCTTTAACTGAAATAAGAAATATCAAAACAAATCAATAATCGAACGTAGAATATATATATACAACACAATCCTAAGTTAACTATACAAGGAGATTCGATGAACTTAATATATAGTTTTATCATTTAATTCATACCTAAAACATGGTTATAGAGCTTAGAGATTCATTAGAAGACCATATATGAAGTAAAGAAGGACAATTGAAGAAGGATGAATTTGTAAAACTCAGAGGATACGCGACCTATTTACACAAGCAAAATTGAGCTGAACGCCGGCAGTGTTGGAATTATACACCAGCAGCATTAAGCCTCGCATTAAGAAAATTGGTTCTGTTTGCATTCAAGACCGATTAAAGGTCGGCGGCATTGAAGCCTTAGTAGCCGGTGTAAGATTTGAAAAATAAACACTGGTCAATTTTTTAACAAAAGCCAGCGGCGTTATAAGCAGCGTTCAAAAAATTAGATCTGACCACATCCAACGCCGCCTCTATGCCGTGGCGTTGAAGTACCAAATGCCGGCATGCACTCAAAAACAGACCTATTCGAAAAGTGTTTGTTTCTCCTGTTTTGCACTTTGAAAATTTATAACTATAAACTTTTAATCCTTCTTCAAACATATATTTAGCTTCATACACTATCTTCTATCCACATTAACCATTCCTAGCAACTTTGAACATCATTTAACACATCAAACTACTTCATTTATATCAAACCCTCTACTACTCACTCTTCAAACTTAACTACTCAAATCAACTTCAATCCTCACCAACACTTCTCACTACTTCCATAACCCATAAACAAGTTCATATAAACATAAAACACAACCTAACATTTATCAATACATAAAACCATTCAAACTCATATGACATTAAACTCATCTAACATGGATTCTTATCTATATTACAAGAAAGAATAAACAAGAGTTTACACTTTGCATTAACTTACATGAAGAGGCTTTGGCTTGGAGAAATTGTTGAATCCAAGAGCTTGTTTTTGCTAAGGTTTAGGGCTTATGGTTTGAAGAAAGAAGAAGAACAAAGAAAGAAAAGAAAAGTGAAAATTCGTATGAATTTTGTGGGCTGCCAAAGAGAGTCTATTTGATCAAATTTGGACTTATATTTATCCTAAGTTTGACTTTTGGGGTATATATGAGAATTTGGCTTAATTTGAATTTAATTTGAGCTTGAAAAGGCTTAACTTTTTGTAAAATTCTGCTAACAATTATTTAGACATTCAAAAGTTGTTTTGATAAATTTAAGCATAACACATATATATTAATTCATAAGAGACACAAACATTAATTACATAAACACATTAATATACATAAAACATTAGCATTAATCTCATCACACATATACACATACATCAATAATTTACATTAATAAATAGTATATCAAACCTATTTCTACACATTCATTTTCATATATCAAAATTACTTCAAACTTAATATTTAGAACTTATTATATTTACATGAAAATTAATTATTGAATAAATTAGGTTATTTCATTCTTCCCTCCTTCAAGAAGTTTCGTCCTCGAAACTTAACTTACCTCAAGTCTCAAAAAGTTCAGGGTACTTCTGTCTCATCACACTTTCTACTTCCCAAATCGCTTCTCTCTCGGATTGATTGCTCCATTGGACTTTTACCATCGGTATCACTTTGTTTCTCAATTCTTTGTCCATTTTGCCCAAAATTCTGATCGGTTTCTCCTCAGTAGTCAAATCTGGTAGTATCTCTGGCTGATTTGTATCCAATATAGCGTCGGGATCAGATATGCATTTTCTAAGCTGAGACACATGAAAGACGTCATGAACACCCGATAGACTTGGTGGTAAAGCTAATCTGTAAGCTGCTGGTCCTATTCGTTCCAGAACTTCATATGGTCCAATATATCTTGGGTTCAATTTGCTCCTTACTCCAAATCTAAAAACTCCTTTTGTCGGGGATATCTTAAGAAATACATGATCTCCAAGTTCAAACTCTAAAGGTCTTCTTCTCAAGTCGGCATAACTTTTATAACGGTCTTGAGCTGCTTTTAATCTCTGTTTGATCATTTGAACTTTATCAATTGCTTGTTGTACCAATCAGGACCAATTAACGCTCTCTCGCCCACTTCGTCCCAATGCAAAGGAGATCTACATTTTCTCCCATAAAGCTTCATATGGAGCCATTTGAATCGCTGTCTATAGCTATTATTGTATGCAAACTCAACTAGAGGTAAGTGTTCATCCCAATTCCTTCCAAAGTCTAAGGCACAAGCTCTAAGCATATCTTCAAGAATCTATTGTCCTTTCCGATTGACCGTCGTTTGTGGATGGAATGTCGTACTAAACTGTAACTTCGTTCCAAGAGCTTCATGAAGACTTCTCCAAAATCGACTGACAAATCTCGTATCCCGGTCAGAAGTGATGGTCACTAGTACACCGTGTAACCGCACTATCTCTTGGATATAAATCTGAGCCAATTTTTCAGTGAACACCCAACTCTTAGTGGAATAAAATGTGATGATTTCGTTAGCCGATCTACAATCCAAACCATCTCATTCTTGGCTACTTCTTTGGTAAAGCCGTCACAAAATCCATAGTTATCTCATCCCACTTCCATTCTGGAATCCTTAATGGTTGCAATTCTCCTAGGTCGTTGATGCTCAATCTTCACTTGTTGACATACTAAACATTTAGAAACAAATCTTGCAATATCCTTCTTCATTCCTTCCCACCAAAAATGTTGCTTCAAGTCTTGATACATCTTTGTGTTTCCAGGGTGAATCGAATATGAAGAGGAATGAGCTTCTTTCATAATTTGTTTTCTCAATTCATAGATCTCTGGTACATAAATTCTATCCTTGAACCTTATAACACCTTCATCATCAATTCTCATATATTCTCTCTTTCCTTCACTTATTTCACTTCAATCTTTGGCTCTCTCGCTCTTCTTTTTGTCCTTGCTTGATTTGATCAAGAATCGTCGGTTGTACAGTTAAGCTCATTAACAATACTTCAACTTTTTCCAGTGTTATTTCAATATTCATTCTTGAAGATCTTCTTGCAACTCTTTTGGCTTGTAATCGTAGTCGCTATATTCAATTGTTTCTTTCTACTCAGTGCATCAGCCACCACATTGGCTTTCCCCGGATGGTATAAAATCTCAACCTCGTAATCCTTGATTAGCTCCAACCATCTTCGCTGTCACATATTCAATTCTTTTTGGGTGAAAATGTATTTCAAACTCTTGTGATCGTGAATATCTTACACCTTTCACCAAACAAGTAATGTCTCCAAAGCTTCAATGCTAATATCACTGCAGCAAGTTCCAGATCATGAATCAGATGATTTCTTTTGTGAGGCTTCAATTGTCTGAGGCATAAGCTATTACTCGCTCATCTTGCATCAGAACGCATCCTAGTCCTTGAAGTGAAGCATCGCTATAAATTACAAATTCCTTTCCACTGACTGGAAGTGCTAAAATCGGTGCAGAAATTAACCCTCCTTTAACTCCTGAAAACTTCGATCACAATCTTCACCCCATTCAAACTTTACATACTTCCTTGTCAACTTGGTTAATGGTGAAGCAATTTTGGAAAATCCTTGGACAAATCTTCTATAATAACTTGCCAAACCTAGAAAACTTCGTACTTTTGTAACATTTGTAGGTTGTGGCCACTCTAAAACCGCTTTAATCTTTTCTGGATCAACAGATATTCCTTCTTTGGTAACATATGACCTAGGAAAGCAACTTCCCTCAACCAAAATTTGCACTTGCTAAATTTTGCATAAAGCTTCGTTTTCTTAACCTTTGTAAGACAAGTTTCAAATGCTTCTCATGTTCTTCCTCATCCTTTGAATACACTAGTATGTCATCAATGAAAACGATTACAAATTGATCTAGATAATCCTTGAACACCCTGTTCATTAGATCCATAAAGGCTGCTGGGGCATTTGTTAAACCGAAAGGCATAACCATAAACTCAAAATGTTCGTATCTTGTTCGGAAAGCTGTCTTCAAAATATCTTGTGGCTTAATCTTGAGTTGATGGTATCCGGATCTCAAATCTATTTTGGAAAATAATGCATCATCTCTCAATTGATCAAATAAGTCGTCAATTCGGGGAAGAGGGTACTTGTTCTTGATCGTAACCTAATTTAGCTCTATAGTCCACACACAGTCTTAAGCTTCCATCCTTCTTCTTCACAAATAGCACTGGAGCACCCCAAGGTGAGATACTCAGACGTATAAATCCCAATTTCTACAATTCTTCTAACTGACTTTTCAACTCTTTCAATTCTATAGGAGCCATTCGATATGGAGCTTTAGATATTGGTAATGTCCTTACCAAGTCAATGCCAAATTCAATCTCTCTATTAGGTGGTAGACCCGGTAATTCCTCAGGAAAAACATCAATAAATTCTTTCACTACTAGCACCGTATCAACTCTAAGCTCTTCACTACCAATCTCCATTCCCACATTATTCTCCCACAACTCCATTGTATACATGCTCTTAGGTCTCTTCATCTCTAAAACATACCACAATTTCCCATTCTCCAACTCAAAACTCATCTCCGCCTTACTACAATCTATTGTAGCTTTATAAAGGTTTAACCAATTCATTCCAAAAATAACATCAAAATCAACCAAAGGAAAAACTAACATATCTATAGGCATGCTTTTATCAAAAATCACAACATCAACGTTTCTACAAACACATGGTTCTTTCGATTGCATTCCAAAAGGAGTATTAATATTCATGATTCTATCATACAACACTTCAGAAGACAAACCACATTTATTTACAAAACTTTCAGCAATATAGGCATGAGTGGCACTTGTATCAATCAAAGTGTATGCAGGATGATTTGCAATCCGTATAGTACCTACCAGTGTATCAACTGCAGGAGCTCTCTCTCACTGTTGCAATGCAAACACTCGAGCCGCTGACATATTCCTTTTCCAAAATTCAGTCCATCATTCTTAGTTTTTTCTTTACAATTAGTTACATGATGTCCTCTCTGTTGATAGTGAGCGCAGAAAATAGGCTTCAATTTAGGATCAGGACACTCAGAAGCTTTATGACCTACTTTCCCACATGCAAAGCATGCTCCAGGAATCCATCTACATTGAATTGATTCATGGGGCCCAAAACATATAGGGCATCTCTTATCATATGGAATGGAAGAAATAGAAGTCTTTGTCACTTGTCCGAAATTTGGCTTCTTCCCCATAAATGGTTGCTTACCCTTGTTAACATTGCCAAATCTTGAATAAGGAGTGTATGAGGTGATTGATCTCTTGCCCATAAATATAGCAAGGCTATCTCTCTGGGCTTTATTCTCATTTATAATTTGTTCCACTAACTTCGCTTTGATTACCGCTTCAGACAGTGTTGATAACTGAAACTGCTTGACCTCACTTTTGATTTCCATGTTCAAGGCATCTTGGAACTTTTGAACCTTCATACTCTCATCATTGTAATTTGTGCCAGCAAATCCAAGCAACCTACAATACTCTGCATGATATTCTTCAACGGTTTTATTCCCTTGCCTTAAATTCAACCAATTCGATATCATTTTCTCTCTCACTGTAGATGAAATGTACTGCAAGAAAAAGGCTTCCTTGAATCTGTTCCATGGTATTGGTCTTCCATTGTCACGCCACATAGGGGTATCCTAAACGTAACAGTCCGCCACATGCTATATAAGACTCTCGAATTACTGTCCGAGCCCTTCGGGAGTCTTGTATAGATGTAAAGCGTCCCTTTACAACAATAGAATACTCTATTCAATGGAGTTAAGAAGTTTAATGTGGCATTCGATAGCCATAGATAATAAACCAAAACACATACATAAATTACAAAGTCTAAGGGGCATTCCCCCGCAAAAGAATATTAAGTCCATTACAGTCATCAAGAGTCATTTGGTTTCCTGTGGAAGTCTAAACAAAATAGAAATAAACTTATAGGGGAAAATCCTAGCTCCGGTACCTGAGCTACAACCTACCTTGGCCTAAGCTAAATGAATTCGTGCTGCAACAAGTAAAAACTATAGGGGCGTAAGCTAACTAGCTTAGTGAGTGAAAACTTCCATATCACAATTAAGACAAATCATTCAAGTAAGTGATTATCCAATCAAGTGAAATGCATCAAACAAGTGAGTTTAACAAACATATGACCAGACGGAAATCATATGTGGATGGACTTGTGCCCTCCATCCCGGGTTAGTAGATCAACGAATCCTGCGGTACAACGCCGTTTAAGCTCATGGTCAACTGAACAATATTTCATT
This sequence comes from Combretum micranthum, assembly GCA_024138025.1. NCBI lineage: Eukaryota > Viridiplantae > Streptophyta > Magnoliopsida > Myrtales > Combretaceae > Combretum > Combretum micranthum. The sequence continues at coordinate 14,504 of JAMXBD010004542.1, read as the reverse complement.
TTATGGATCACGATTAATCAACATATTCGTTTTATGGATCACGATTAACCAACATATTCGTTTTACGGATCACGATTAACCAACATATTCGTTTTATGGATCACGAAAAACCAACAAATGCTAATGCTCCATCCCCATCGTGATATGAATGAGTTCAAGTTTATATTGAATGTCTAATAATCGATTAATCCAATTCTTTTAGGTGACCAAGTAATATTCGCAGACAAACAATTCTAGCTTTTCTCTATACAAGCAATAACTTATCACCCGGCTTCGATATTCTTTAAGTTCAACTTCACATATCAACAACAAACAATTATAATTCCCAACTAACCCCATCATGCATAATCATTCTTTTTATCTTTACTTAGCAACTAGTGCAACTATTATTACAATCACAAGCAATAATTGAAATCGGAAGTGATACTTACTCGGCCATGGTACGCCGGTCTCTTAGTAATAATAGTCAGGTGGTAGGGTATCGTCATTCTCAGGATCACCTACCAAATAAGAACAACCTAATAAGAGTCTCATCACTTAACTAATTCAAACTATACATCTAAACTAAACAAAATTGTGATTCTCGCTATTTGCGGAAGTTCCAACTTAAAACGGCCATAACTTGGTCATTTTAACTCGGAATTTCGTAAATTTTATATTGATCTCTATCTACTTTGAAAGATCTATCTATTTCTATTATTAATTCCAATTTTTGAAAACATTTAGGTCACGGAACAGAGGGATCAGATCTGTTCTGTAACTTTCCTATTTCCGAAAAATTGTTTTGCATTTAATAAAATGTTTCTAGTTGATGATTCATGTATAAATAAAATATGAATGAATTCCTAATATGAATGACATGTAATGAGTTCGGTATATGCATGATCTTGATGATTTTTGATAATGAAACGTTTAAGAACTCCTAATTATTACAAGACTCCACAATAGTCACTTCTTAAAAATCCATTTTTCCAATTTAGCCTCTCCTAGTGTTTTAGGATTTTATTCTTAAAATTTACTTGCTATCTAAATAAAAATGAGTCTTCATCATCTATACTATCCAAGACCTTCATTTCTTCATAGAAATTTACATTTTTCACTTTGCAAGTATATTTTTAAATAACCTTTTCACAAAATTCCGAATTTTGGAAAAAATTCATTTCTTGCATATTTCCTATGCGAAAACTTGTTTAATGCATTAAAATTTAAAGCTTTACTATATCTATTGTCTAAGGACTTCATTTAACACATAAAACATGCAATTTGAGCTCAAATACTAGGTAATTACATATGCATCATCTCAAATTACGAATTTGACAAATTGATCACTAACTCAAAATTTCCCATTTTAATTCCACTACTTGTTTTACACATTACTCATGCCTAAACTCATTTCAACTTGTAAAAATCATTCCTTAGAGATACCTATTACATATACCTTTCATTTTTCATGTAAAATATGAGTTTCAAAGTGGTTTCAAGAGTTTTTAAAATAGGTCTTGAAGTTCATCCGAATTTTCCACTAGACATTTCTAACAAAAATCATTTCTTTTCAAGTTCCTTGTCTTATATTCATAAAGATCTATCATCTAACACATTTATATATATATGCAAGACGAAGCTTTTATGTCCATTAATGCATGAAAACACAAACTACTCATATGAACATGAATGTCAAGAAAGATATGAATATCTAAACACTAGATCTACAACTTATAATGCATGAATATGAGTTTAAAGACATGAACATAAAGTTTTCATACAAGATCCCTACTTTTAAATGTATGAACATAATATTATTTCAACAAAAACCTATTAAACACAAGACCTACTTCTTGTGATGGCTTGATATTCTTGTATTAGTGTTTTCCTATCCCTAGCATTTGCTCATTGGGATTTAAGGTGGAAAACACACAAGAATGGTCTTGCCATTACAAGATCATGTAATAACAAGGCTTGGAATCATCACCTAAATGAAGATTTGGAGTAGAAAAGAAGATGAAATGAGCTTGTGAGTGTGTGTGTAGGGGGGCTTGGTCACGGCAAGGAGAGGAAAGAAAAGAGAGAGTTTAGCTTTTGTAAAAATTTTGAATGAGTAAAAATGTGGAGAGAGAGAGAGAAAATGAGCTTTATATATTGAATGAATTAGGGTTTAGTTATAATAAAAGAAGCAAAAATAAAACAAAAAGAGGGGAATTGTTGGGGGGGGGGGGGGGGGGGGGGGGGGGTTGGGTGCGCCGGCCACATGAGAGGAAGAGAGAGAGAGATTTGAATTTTTGATAAAATTTGTAATTTAAGTAATAAAATGTAATAATTAATTAGGAAACAAAATTTTCTTGGAAAAGAAAATATAATGAGTAGTTGTAAGGATGTAAGAATAGGTAATGGGTAGTGTGTAGTGTAGGTTATACTTGTGAATAGTGGTAAATAGTAGACAAGGCATCTACTTTACCGATAGTAAAGAAAATACGAAAAAAAGCTATTACTGTAATTTATAGCCCGGAAAATTATAAAATTTATATTTTTGAAATCCTTATAAAATTTCAGTTCTAATGAATATTTTGGAATATTTTTCTGAGTTTCTGGTCCTGGGGCTCGTTTTTCCGTAATTGGGCTCAGAAAGGCCCGTAATAGAAATTTTTCCAAAATTAAAACTTTCTAAGGTTTGAAATATACTTTGAAACAGTAATTCACATTAATTTATTTTATAAAACTTCTTTTGTTATGAAACCGAAGGAAAGCCGGATTTAGGGTTTCTTAGCTTCTCTCACTAAGCTGGAACTAGACCGATTTAGAGTTTTGCTTTTCAATTCCCGGAGTTTACTTGACTACTAAGAATACCGGGGTTTACATGCATATCCTTCACTATTCAATCTCCACCAATTATATGCATCTCCCTTCAACATATATATAGCTAAATCAACTTTCCTATGCTTGGGTACTTCACAAGCTGCAAATGCTTTTTCAAGCTCTACTATCCAACCTTTAGTTCTAGTCGGGTCCAAAGCAGTTCCATCAAAATCAGGTACCAATCTAACAAAATCATGCAACTTGACTTGATCTTTCTGGTCTTCCACTTGTACATGTTGTTCTTGTCTCACAGTTGGTGGATTATATTGTTGCATAAATTGTTGTTGTTGTTGATACATCATTTGCTGATACTGTTAAACTATTGCAAACATATCTTGAAACATAGTAAAAATGTTATTTGGATCTCCTGTAGGCATCTGAGGCATAGCTAGACATGTAGGCATTTGAGGAGCTGTGGATTCGGTGCAGGAGAAGCCGAAGCGGATGATGGAGTCGAAGTAGAAGCTAGAATACTAGCTGACGCAGAAGCCAAGATAGTAGACTGAGAAGTAGGTGGCATACCCTCTCTTTCCGAAGATTGTCGAGTCACTCTTCTTGATCTATCCATCTTTAAACAAACATACAACATATATATGACATATAATAATTTACAATGTCAAATCAACATCAAAATAATTAATGAATAAAATAAGCATTCAAACAAAATACACAATTCGAGCAAGTCCTATATGCATCCGACTAAACTCACCGCATCTAAGGTCAAGTCACTCCTATTTAACCAAACAATTTCATAAACGCGGCTCTGATACCATCTATAAAGACCCGACCCACTAAAGCCCGAGATTCAGTGTACCGAGTCCCTAACCACATATAACATTTTCATATTTTATGTAAGATTGTCTTAAAACTAACAGTCTATGAGAATTGTTTGATTAAATCTACCAACACTTTATAAAAAAATTTTAAACAAAAGAAGATTGCTAATAAAAGCAATCCATACATATATACATTATATGTACAAAGATTATTGTCAATAAAAGACACTACAAAATTACAAGTTGTTCTTGGTACAAACGATAACCTGAAGGGATCTTAAAGTCTTTCACAACTTAGGCTTATTTAACAAGCCTCATATATAGAGAAATATGCTTTAAGCAAAAGCTTCTCCCAGAAACCAAGGGCATTCAAGTCCTACTCGTTCCACTCGTCTATGAACCTCTCAAAATCTTACCCGTAACCCAGATCATCATACAACTCATCTTCAATACCTGCAAAGCAGCAAAAGTGAGCCAAAGGCCCAATACGCAATAACAAATACAAAAACAAATTGTCAAGCAAACTTAATTCAAATGAAATGCATCAACATCAAGTCATTATCTTGTTAAGTTTTCTTTTAACAAAGCAATGGTAGGGTATTCAAACCACGGATCATGCTCTGGGAATTTAGAGGTCTTAAGTAACAGCAGCTACTCAGGGGGTTGATATAAGTAGTCCGAATACTTACATCTCCTATATCTATTCCATAAAGAAATAGCTTCATTTAGGGCTCAAAAGCCATTGCCCGACTCTACTTAAACTCAGTCCACAACATGAGCCTAGTTCACAAGTTCCCATAAATTTTGAACTAAACCATGGCATTTCCCCCTAAGTTTAACCAAAAACGAATCGCTATTGCATCATAGCGTACCATTGTATCATGGTAAAGTCATTGCATCATGACTTAAGTTAAGCGCCTAACTAATATGTCATTACATAATGACAGGTTTGCTGCTCCTCGGACCAGGTTAAACAGCATAATAGACATCAGTTCATCAAAGTATTAAGCCGAATCGAATTAAATCAATTTTAGTAATGCATATTCCTAGCATACAACAAGCAAGCTATTGCGTACCTCTACCCAATAGTGTATTACTATATTCACTCGAAGGGGAATTAACTGAAGAACTTTAACTGAAATAAGAAATAAAAAACAAATCAATAGTCGAACGTAGAATATATATATACAACACAATCCTAAGTTAACTATACAAGGAGATTCAATGAACTTAATATATAGTTTTATCATTTAATTCATACCTAAAACATGGTTATAGAGTTTATAGATTCATTAGAAGACCATATATGAAGTAAAGAAGGACAATTGAAGAAGGATGAATTTGTAAAACTCTGAGGATGCGCGACCTATTTACACAAGCAAAATTGAGCTGAACGCCGGCAGTGTTGGAATTATACACCGGCAACATTAAGCCTCGCATTAAGAAAATTGGTTCTGTTTGCATTCAAGATCGATTAAAGGTCAGCGGCATTGAAGCCTTAGTAGCCGGTGTAAGATTTGAAAAATAAACACTGGTCAATTTTTCACAAAAGCCAGCGGCGTTATAAGCAGCGTTCGAAAAATTAGATCTGACCACATCCAACGCCGCCTCTATGCCGGTGGCGTTGAAGTACCAAATGCCGGCATGCACTCAAAAACAGAACTATTCGAAAAGTGTTTGTTTCCCCTGTTTTGCACTTTGAAAATTTATAACATATAACACTTTTAATCCTTCTTCAAACATATATTTAGCTTCATACACTATCTTCTATCCACATTAACCATTCCTAGCAACTTTGAACATCATTTGAACACATTAAACTACTTCATTTATAGCAAACCCTCTACTACTCTTCACTTCAAACTTAACTACTCAAATCAACTTCAATCCTCACCAACACTTCTCACTACTTCCATGACCCATAAACAAGTTCATACAACAATAAAACACAACCTAACATTTATCAATACATAAAACCATTTAAACTCATATGACATTAAACTCATCCTAACATGGATTCTATATCTATATTACAAGAAAGAATAAACAAGAGTTTACACTTTGTATTAACTTACATGAAGAGGCTTTGGCTTGGAGAAAATTGTTGAATCCAAGAGCTTTTTTTTTTTTTGCTAAGGTTTAGGGCTTATGGTTTGAAGAAAGAAAGAAGAAACAAAGAAAGAAAAGAAAAGTGGAAAATTCGTATGAATTTTGTGGGCTGCCAAAAGAGAGTCTATTTGATCAAATTTGGGACTTATATTTATCCTAAGTTTGACTTTTGGGGTATATATGAGTTTGACTTAATTTGAATTTAATTTGAGCTTGAAAATAGGCTTAATTTTTTGTAAAATTGTGTTAATAATTATTTAGACAATTCAATAGTTGTTTTCATAAATTTAAACATAACACATATATATATATCAATTCATAAGAGACACAAATATTAATTACACTAAACACATTAATATACATAAAAACATTAGCATTAATCTCATCACACATATACACATACATCAATAATTTACATTAATAGACATAGTATATCAAACCTATTTCTATACATTCATTTTCATATATCAAAATTACTTCAAACTTAATATTTAGAACTGGTATTATATTTACATGAAAATTTAATTATTGAATAAATTAGTTTATTTCAAACTCTATTTTTTTTTTTTGTCTTTTTGATATGTTTATAAATTTGTACTTACATCTATTTTAAAATCATTTAGATTTTAGGATGTGAAATTGACTTTTTGTACAAGAAGAAAGATGTTGATCTAATTTGCAAGGTTGCAACATCTCATGAGAATGGTTCAATGATGATGTTAATTAAAGGTATGTTATAGGGCATTTCAAAGTTATTTGTATTTCTTTATACATTTTCTGAAAATACAACCCTCATGTATTATATTTTCATTTGCAGGTAACCATATCTAATTGTGATGGTTTGTTGTTGAGATAAAGGTGTGGCAAGATGAAATGATTATTTTGTATTTTTTTTATATCTTTATATATTTGTATTTATGTCTGTTATAAAAAAATTAGATATTTAGTATATGAGACTAACTTTTTTTTTTTCTATTACCATGGAGAAGTGGTGATTCGAACCTAGAACCTCTCACTTGAAATATCAAGGAGATTGTCAATTTAAGTAATTTTATAAAATGTTTTTGTTTTTAAGGTAAAAAGAAATTAATAAGCAAAATGATGGTGATCCAATGAGCTTATTCAAAGGATTTGTAAAAGCATGTAACTTTAAATTAGTGTATTTTAGTTGTTTTTCTTTTTCTTTTTCTTTTTTTCAATAAGATCATCTTGTAATATGTTTTTTTGTTTCTATCATATATCTAATAAACATATCAATATATAAAAATGATGATTACAAAATAATGATAACGTTATCATAATGGGTTGCAATGACATAAAAATAAAACCATTGACAAGAATCAATATTGATAGCAAATGTAGCAACAACAAATTAAAAAGAAAAGTAACAAGTGTCACTGTATTGAATATCAACATAAAAATTTTTTTAGTATCTTTCTTATTTTGTATGCACATGTTTTATCATTTGTATTTTTCTAAGTTTTCATCATCAATATATTTCAATTCCCATTAGCATTGATGATTGAAAATTTTAAATTATTAATTCAAAATGTCATTACATTTATCACTAATAACTCTCTTTAATTTCCTTTTATCTCAATTTTACTCAGTAATCTTTAATTTTGGCATGTTTAATGCCTTACAGAGTTGATTTTATTTAAATTATCAAAACTTCCTTTTTTTTCGGTTTTAATTTCCATAAATAGATTTTGAATCATTAATTTAATATTATTGCATTTACCAATAATTATAAATTTCAAATCACCTAACTATTAATTCCTATTAATTATTTTATTGTAATATTAATTCTTTTGACACTCAACTTTCTATATGTTTCTTCAATAAAATGATCACTATTCTCTCACATATATTTAAATTAATATCGATTTTCATAATTATTTCCTTTATTAAGTTTTTATCATTCTATTTAATCTTAATGAAAAGTAGCAGTTTTGAATCCCATAAAATTATGGTACCGAGAAGCTTCATTAACAATTTCCTCATAATTATAACGAAGAAGATATTTGAATGAAATAAATTTTATTCTATTACCATCTTGCTTGAAGTTATTTTCTTTTAAGAAAAAGTAAAAATAAAGCACATTGATTTTCATAGTAGTTTAAGCAGTTATTCCTAATATTGATGCTAATTTATAGCATTTTAAAATTCCTGCTAAAGGAAAATCATCTTATTATCTATAACTTACTTTTGTTGAGATTTTTTATCCAATTTGACAAAAGAATTTCATTCCATTAGTGAGATTAAAAATATAGAGTATGAGAGGCATTATTTTTTTAATGGGCAAGCTTTTTTACAAAAAATAATGTCTTTTTATACTATTAGACTACAATATTATTGGCGAGTTCAACGAATTTACATATATATCTTTATACTCACTCTAATGAAGATAATATGAGTCAAAGATCATATTATGAATATAAACAATGTTTAGTAATGTAGTAAAAATGTGTTGAGCAGATTTTTTACTATTATCCAATATTTTTTCCAAAAGTATCTTCCAATTAAAGCACATTACTTTCTTATTAATATTTACAAAATTGATACTTACACATCCATTCATGTTTCTTTATTAGGGATTTATTCTATTGATAGTTTTTTTGTATCTTAACATATCACCAACAACCTAATTTATAGTAAGTTTAATTTCGTGTCACTGTTAGCATGTTATGTAGACATAAGGAATTGTTACGCTAATATAATAGTTTAACTTATCATTTTTTTACATTATTTTTTCAAGTATGGCAAGATCACAGCAAAACAATTCAATTGTAATTATAATCCATTAATATATAAAAATGTATAGGTAGTTTTTGTAAATATTTTTCAATAATTTTTTATGTTTAACTTCTTTTTTACATATGTTTATTTGTTGCTTCTATATGTCATTAACAAAATTTCTTATATATTTTTTATTTTTTTTAGAATACCATTAATTTAAATTTTTTGTTGCATTCTATTCAATTAAATTGTTATTATGGATGTGAATTCATCCAATGATCCACTAGAATAATGATGTTTTCATCTTTAATTAAAAGATAAACTTTTTTTTTATAAATAAAATTGATTATAAAATAATGATAATTCTACTTCATAAAACATATAAAAAGAAAAAAAAATAAGGTGAAAACTCAATAAAGAGTATCCTATTACCATAAAACATCAATCTCTTCGAATATTACTTTTCATCCATCACCCCAACATTGCTAGCGGAGTAGATATTATTGTTAAGGCATGGTCTAAATGCGCTTTCCAACATTTTGGAGAGAAAAATGCAATGGATAAACATTAGGGGTTGAAAATGGAAAGATAAAAATTGGATGAAAATTAAGGAGTGATAATGAAAAAAAAAATGTTGCTTGGTTTGTGATATGTGTCACCCAATTTGTCTTTCAAAATTAATTTTCAACTTATACTTCAAAACTAATTTGTGATTCACAGTGGTAAGTGTACCGATTGTGTTAAGCCAACTGTATTTTGTTTTCAAGAAATTCAAGCTAAATAATGAATTACAATGTCCAAGTCTAATCTAAGTAAGCCAAATTTTAGAGTTTTATATTTTAATCTCTAAAACTACTCCTAAATTCTATCACTCCAAATTTTCACTAAATTAATAGCTAAAAATTACACAAAACGAATTGGAAACTCCTTCATTGCATAGTGTGGCATTACATAATGGTATAAACCTAATTCTTGATTATTACTTAGTAGTTATAATCAGGTTTATTTACTTGAATTTAAACTCACAAGAATTTGCTTCCCTCTCAAATTGCAAAATTGTAATTATAGCATAAATATTCCTTTCAAGTAATCTATCTATAATCGCCAAGCGAAACTATGTTCAGTTGAACGGAAGGTCCAGGTCGAATTTTGATGAGGGAATAACTTGCATAGATAGTCAAATGGTTTAGTGAAGTTAAACTTAATAATCAAATTATGTTTGTGAATTGTTAAGCTTTTATGTGCTTTATACTCGTATTTGTGTTTTTAGTTGTTTTTGCAAGATTTAGCCACACTACAATTAGTGTCGGATGCCAAAACATAGCAATCGAATGCTAGCATGATAAGAAGAATTACTCATAAAATTGTAGTTAGCCTCCGGATACTAGAGGGCAGCATCTTGATGCTAGAGCAAAGTCACATGATTCGAGAGCTTCCAACCATGTGAAGTTTTGGCACGCATCTAGATGCTAGAGTATGACGTTCATATGACAAATGATTTGGTGCAATGCAAGGTACGAACAATAAGTGACATGCCTAAAACACACTCTAATACCAAATATACACCTATGAAAACAGTCACTATGTCTTCTATTGATAAATATGGTATCAGTAATATAATATTCAATAATGTAATATACTAAGAGGAATATCACTAGGGTATTTAAGAATTAAATAAATAATTAATTCAATTGAATCCCTAAATCTAAAGATAAAAATTAAGGTTTATTTAAAAAAAAAAAAAGATAAAAGCTTTACATATCTTGGGTATGACGCACCAAGAAAGCAAAGATAAATATAACACTTGTAAATAATTGATATTACTCACAATCCACTCACACGTGTTTATACTCGTCAAAATTAAGGGCGTTTCAAGAATAAGAACTCTCAAAGAAAGAATGAAGAATTACGTACCACGAAGGATTCTTTAAATCTCCATCGAAAAGAAAAATCGAAGATCAAGATTAAAGAAAAAGATTTATGAGTGAAAAGTATAAGAATGTAAATAATAATAATAATAACAACTAGTTTGTTATAGAGATGAAGACCTATATATATTTATGACTAACAGACGTTTTACCAACTAACTGTTAAAACTAACAGACGTCAAAACTATGCTATTTAAAAAATAAATAAAGATATATACGTATATCTACATTCCCCCTCAAGTTGGATCTTGGAAAACACCCAACTTGGAACATGAAGAAGACAAAGAGGATTTAATAACAAGCTTGGTAAACATGTCTGCGAGCTGTCATTTGATCGTATATGCTACAAATGAAGAAAACCTTTTGCCAATATGATCTCGTGTAAAATGAACATGGATTTCTATGTGACAAGGATTATGTGCTATCATGATGGTAGATTTATTATCATAATGCAAAGAAATAGGAAGAGTAACAGGAATGCACAGATCACTCAACACATAAGATACCCAAAGAAGCTCTTGTTGGCTGTACTAAACTTCTATATTCAGCTTCTGCTGACAAAATAGAAACAATAGTCTGTTACTTTGATTTCAAAGAAATAATGGTAGATCCAAGCAAGATACAAAAGTCAAAAGTAGAATGGCATCAACAAGGTAAGATGCCCAATTAGCATTAGCATATGCAATCAGCTTAAGATCATTATCAGTGGGGAAAAATAAACCAAAATGAATTGTATGCTTCAAATAGCACAGCAAATGAAAAAGAACTGCAAGATGTGTAGAACTGGTGCCGAAACAAATTGAGAGAGTTTGTTGATGACAAAAGCAATGTCAGAGCAAAAAATACTCAAATAAAGAATACACCCACAATGGTCTGGAAAAATTAAGGATCGCAAGTAAATCCCCTATTTTCGATTAAGTTTAACACTAAGTTAAGGTGTTCGAGAGGGTTTACAAGTAGGCATACCAGCGGATTATAGGATATCCAAAAATACTTCCTCTGATTAACCCGAATGCCAAAAGGACTTCTATATAATTCAAGTCCAAGAAAAAATTTGGCTTGCCCCAAATCTTTAATTGCAAAGCAACATCCAAGTCACTCTTTAAATCAGCAATTGTAGCCTCATTAGAACCAATTAATAAAAGGTCATCAACATATACCAAAACAACCAGAAAACCATGAGAATTAGATCTAACAAAAAGAGAATAATCATTCTTGGACTATGAAAATCCCTTATTTAATAGAATTATGTTAATTAATGATTCGATGGTCTCGATGCTTGCTTAAGTCCGTATAATGAACGTTTGAGCTTGCAAACTTGAGACGAAGAGACCTTAGTATAACCTTGTGGTAGCTACATATAGATATCCTCATGTAGATAAACATGAAGAAAAGCATTGTTGATGTCAACTTGATGCAAAGGCCAATGTTTAGCACTAACAAGTGCCAAAATAATTCGCACAGTACCTAATTTTGCAACGGGTGAAAATGTATCATGATAATCTTCACCTTCCACTTGTGTATATCCTTTAGCTACCAATCATGTTTTGTATCTATCAATAGATCCATCAGGTCTATATTTGGTTTTATAAACCCATTTTCATCTAAGGGCCTTTTTACCTTTAGGTAACGTAGTAAGTTCCTGAGTATCATTCCTTTCTAATGCATCAAGTTCTTGTTTCATAGCAAGTACCCACTCCTTACTTCGAACAACTTGTAAATAACATCTTGGTTCAAAGACAGTCATTACATTTATAAGTGAAATCACATAATCATCAGAATAAGGAAGGAAAGAATTATGAAGAAAAAGAGGATATAGAACATTTGATTGAGGTGTATGAGAACAAGAAATGGATTGAGGTGTATGGAAACTAGATTGAGAGAATGCAGCAACAGTATTAGTGTGATGCATTGTATGTGCAAAATCTTTCTACCAATTTAGCAGTGTTTTTTCCCAAGTAGAACGATGCAAGCAAGGAGTTGAATCAAAAACAGATTTAGAAACAGGAAAAATAGATGAAAGAGCCTAATTAGTATTTATATGTGATTCATCATCAGTTGAAAAATCATCAAAATGAACATATTCAATTTGGTGTAGAACTAAGCAAACATGAATCATGAAAAGGAAAAACATGTTCAAAGAATTGAACATTTCGACTGACAATGATTTGTTTATTTGACATGTTAAAAAGCTTGTATCCTTATTGTCCTTTTATATAACCAAGAAAATATATCTTGCTCATCTAGGATCAAATTTATCTCATTTTGGTGAGGAATGGTTGAATAACAGAGCATCACATTACACGCAAATGAGCATAATCAGGTGGTTCATTAAAAAGAACTTCCTATGATGTTTTCCAATTCAAGATAGCCATGGGTGTACGATTGATCAAATAGGTGAAGTTAAATACACTCACTCTAAAAGTGTTTTGGCAAATTGACATGAATGCGCAAAGCTCTACTAGTGACAAGCAAATGTCTATGTTTGCGCTCAACTCTCCCATTTTGTTGTGGAGTATAAATGATAGAACATTGATGCAAAATTCCAAGTTTATGAAATAAGGACTGAGTTACATGAGACATGAATTTCGAACCATTATCCGTTCGAACAAACTAAGGTAATTTACCAAAATGATTTTTAATATAACAAAAAAACTGATCTAAACTAGTGGGAACTTGGAATTTATTGTTTAAGATGTAAGTTCATGTTGACCTACTGAAATCATCAACTATGGTTAAAAAGTAATTCCTACCTGCCAAAGAAGTTATATTAAAAGGTCCCAAAGATCAAAGTGTAACAAAATAAAAGCATAAGGGGATATATTAATATTCTTATAGAAAGGCAAAGAATGCATTTTTGCTTGACAACAAGTATCACAAAAGAACTGTGATAAATCCAAAGATTATACATTGCCAAATATTGTAATTTTGAAACCGAAGTATGTCCCAATTTTTGATGAATTAGATTGGTATCATCAACTTTATTACATGAAAGAACATATGTTTTATGCTCTACAAGAGAAGTGACTGCCTTTATTAGAAGTAGAATTAAGAACATACAGCCATTACACTCTTTTGTAGCCGCAATAATAAACCTAGAATTCAGGTCCTAAAAAAGACAAACATGATTGATCAAGATGATAGTTAGTTTATTTTTTTTAAGGAATTTACTAATTGACGTGAGATTGTGTGTAAAGTCAGGTATATGTAGCACATCTTTCAAAACAAGATCAAGGAACAGCTTTATATGTTCTACTGTGTTAAAAGTCTTTACGATTCCATCTGGTAAGCGAACAAAATGGGCTTATTTAAGGACATGACAGAGGTTAAGAGATGCAAGTGTATCTAAGAACAAAAGTGAAATTCACAATTGTTGAGCAAGAAGAAATACCTGCACTAAAAACAAAGTTCACAACAGTAGCTCCATCTTGATTTGCATTACCTGACTATTGTTGAAAAGCTTAAACATTTCCTAACCAAAGGATTGAAAAACCCTCCTTTCTGCAGCAATATTGTCAATGTTATTAGAACAAGATACATTAACAACAATATCAAATTGAGAATCTTCCATCAAACTAAAATTTTCAACATTAGCTACTGTAGAGGTACGTTTGTTTCCTTTACTCACTCACTTTCCCTTATACCATTCAGGATACCCAACAAGTTGAAAATAGCTCTCTATTGTATGTCCATCACCTCCATAATGCTTACAATTTAATTTTCCTTTCATCTTTTGCTTATCAGTAATTGGAACATATCTATTAAAACTTGTCTTTCCTATTGAAAATGCTACATTAGTAGGCTTCGTCATGAAAGTGATTTCTCGTTGCTTCTCTATTTGTTGAACCAATAACACGATTTACTGATGGAAGTGGTTCCATGGATAAGATTTGATTTTGAACATACTCATAAGCATCTCCCAAATCCATGAGAAACTGCATCAGACGTAATTCAAACTCATAATCGGCAATCCTAGCTGTCATTCGACACGTACAGAACTCTATCCCCACACAAACACATTGGATATGCATGCAACGAATTCTACTCATCCCAAAATTTCTTTAGCTTATTATAATAAGACTCACAAATAAGTTCCCTTGCT
>JAMXBD010004541.1:0-55986 GCA_024138025.1 Combretum micranthum | reverse complement strand
TTTTAATGAATTGAGTTGAAAAATTATTTCGCAAAATCTAAAAAATATTCGTTTTAAATCTGACCCTATGTTTTTGGAACCCAAATAACCTTATACGACAAAGATAACCATAGAAATGGATAGATCTTTTGAATAGGTGGGAAAACGATATATTATATGCGAAATTTCGAGTTAAAATGAGCAAGTTATGGCCATTTTAAATTGGAATTTCATTCCATATGATTTTGATAAACATAGTGAAATAGAATTAGAAAGTTTAAGTAGAATTTCTACAAAATACTCATCCCGAGTATTTCTTTTGTCTAGGTGGTGAAGGATACGAGATTACCCTTCCTGAGGATTGCTACGACTAAGAAGATTGCGAAATGGACGAGTGAGTTATTCCTTTTAATTTTGTTATCTTGCTTATGCTTATAAAGTAGTGGCATTAGTATACTAAGAAAAGATAAAAATAGATATGTATGGGGAATTCAGAGATATGTATATATATGATTCTATGTTTATGTGTGAAATGAGAATTAAGAACATCACAACTTCAAATTACCTATCTAAGTGTTTTGTTTACTTACTCATATGATTGTTTATTACTTGCCAAATTGATTGATCGCCCCCTAATAAACCTTAATAAGGTTTGGGTTAAGAAAATAAAACACTCACGCATAGCATCCATCAAGTCACATCTCTTTTGGAAGGCTGCTACTCCTACGCATAGAGTTGGATTAGCTATTATCGTGGTGGGTCATGGGCCATGTTCCTTCCTAGAGAATCCAAATCGTCCGGGGAATGCGACTCTAGGTTCGAAGCCAAGCCAAGAACGCTTTGGGTGGGGACCTAGGAACTAGCAGTAGAAGGTCGTAGATCTTCATCATCGATTCCCTAACCTTTGATACGGAGGGGTAAATCTGTTCCATATATGGTTTTCAGATAACTATATATATTTGTGTAATCACATGATTATTGCATTGTATGCATAGCATATGTGTGAAAATTTAAATGAACCTGTTTAAAACCATGATGCGAATGAAAAGGAATACCTCACTAAGCTAGTTATAAGCTTATACCCCCATAGATTTTGTTGAAATAGGTATACTCATGGCTTAAATCGAAGATCATGATATTAAAGAAGTCATGGAAGGATATTAAACTTTTATGAAGGCGATAGAAACATAAGATGAAGTTATTTTGTAAGGTTCCTTATACATAATATATGCTATGTTAGTGTTATGAAAATTTCTAAGAAGTGTATTTATTTTAATTTGAAGACAATAGAGGGATATGCCCCTAAAAATTGTAATTTACCATATTTATGTTTTATGATAGGTATTCTGCTTGCCTTGTTACTTAATTATTATCAATGTAAATTGCGCTACTCCAATGCGTTCCCTTGGTTGTGATGTACACCTTGTACATGATATAGAAGCCTTTGCGTGACTGAGGTAGTCATTCCTAGGCTTTAGTATTGTTTACGACAGACTGCCACATTTAGGGTACCCCTCAAGGCATGACAAATCCTATATGTTTTGTTTCAAATAAGAAATCTTTCCTTTTCTTAATATGAGTAATAACATATTGTAACTAATTAAAAGTTTATGCTATAATCATAAAGCATCATAACCAATTTTAGTACGCATGAGCACCATCTCATTCATCGCATCATCATGATTGATTTTAGCTTTGTGGTTTCATAATGAGCATATGTGCTTAAATGTTTTCTTTGAGTTTGTTATTGAGATTTCATGATTTAGAATTCCTATTTTAATCCTTTTGTTTTGTGAAGATTTAGTTGATTATGTAAATTCCATGATTTCAAGTTAAACTTTATGACAAAAACTTAAAGCGAAACTTTAAAACTTACGAAATAATGTACAAACAGATGAAACCAATGGATTCACAATCGGGAGCAAGAACCTCTCCTGAAAGAAGCAAATAATGAGAACTAACCCACTATACCTCAACTAAACCAACCGGGAGTAGCACCCTAAAATCCACAAAACGAGGTGATGAATGCGATTGGACAATTGGCCAATCTCCTAAATACATTCATCCAAAATCAGAATCAGAACCCACACCTAGGATAAAGTGTAAAGGATTCTGCCCCACTGCTACCACTACCTATAGATCACCGGGAAGTGACTGCTGAGGCCCCAACCCCACCGGAGGAGCATTTTTGCAATGCACCCTTACCACCACCGATACCCTATAGAAGGCTTCAACGAAGCTCTCTATCAGATTTTATAAAGAGCAATTGGTATTTTGATGGAGCTTTCGGTAAACCTGATGAAGCCAAAGATTGGCTAGCTCAAGTCGAGCACTCCTTTACAGCTTTCGAGATTCCACCATATCTCCAGTTGGAATATGGAACTTATATGCTAAGATATAACACAAGATTCTGGTGGGAATCTAAAAGAAGGAGCTTAGCCTCACCTGTCACGTGGGAGTCTTTCCGTAGAGAGTTCATGGAAAACTATTTTCCCTCTAGTCTAAGAGTGAAGTACAGCACAGACTTCCTGCATGTTAAGCAGAGGGGTAGAACAATAGAGCAGTATGAGATTGAGTTCACTCATCTACTACAATATGCAGCTGAATCTTTCAGGGATAGCAAAGAGTTAAAGAAGCAAGTATTTATGGGAGATATAGATGAGGAACTAAGGATTAAGCTAGAGGAGTTTGGAATGAAAACCTACCCGGAGTTGGTAGAAAAAGCTCGTGTAATTGAAGGAGCAAACAAGAGGAAGTACCAAGAGCCTGACAAGAGAGTGTTTAGAAAGAGGTCGTTCGACGCCTCGAGTTCAAGGTTTAAAGGAAAGAGGTATAAGCCCTATCATGGGTTTAAGGACAATGCTAGTGGGAGGCCGACCCAGTCAAAGGCCAATATCACTTGCTGGAAGTGTAAAGATGCCCATTACCTTAGGTAGTGTCCGTTAGTTGAGAATAAGTGTTACTATTGTGGCGAATCTGGCCACATGGTCTATGCTTGTCCAAAGAAGATGGTAGTGGCCTGCTTTATCTGCAAGGAAAAAGGACATTTGGCCACAGAATGCTTGCAGAGAAAGAGCGTGGCAGCCCAACCTTTTGGAACACCAGGCAATATAAGCACTATGAGATTTGGAAGTAAGAGTGGAAGTCGTGCAGCATCAGCCATGCACGGGATGATGCTCTACAATTTTGAAGGCGAGTGGATGGTTGAAGAAGACAATGATGAGGGAATGGAACTGGTAGCTATGAACTATGGTGGCAGTGATGATGTCGGCTTAGTCACAGGTTAGTCGCGAAACCCTCTTTAAAGTTAAAATTTCCTTAATTGCCAGTTTTTGTAAAAAAATTAAAACTTTTAAAAAGAAAATTTAAAACTCTAAACATAAGATAAATAAGTTGTGAGAGCGATGTAGGATCGAGTAGTGATGGACATTTGTTGAACACAGGACATATACGTGTGAATGAGAGTGAGTTTTATGTTTTGTTCGACACGGGAGCAACCTACTTGTTCGTCACCACTAGTTTAGTTGAATGACTTGGGTTACCAATAGCCACGACCATCGCTAGTTTGAGAATTAAGATACCCACAGGAAGTGTCATGTTAACCTGGGAAATGTTAAAGGATTATCCATTGGAGATTCAAGGATACCTCTCCAAAAGTGATCTGAAAGTATTGGAGATGAATAAATATGAAGTCATACTTAGCATGAACTGGTTAAGCAACGTTAAAGCTATAGTGGACTGCCAAAAGAAAGTAATAAACTTCAATGATCAATCATGGAAAGGAGTAGAGTTTGTTGGAGAGACCACAGTCCCGAAAGAACATGGGTTAAACTCTTTCAAGTTGATGATGGAAGATGAAGAATTAGTGCCTATTGAGGGTATTCTAGATGAGGAGGAAACTTAGGAAGAAAAGGATATACCAGTTGTGAATGATTTTTTAGATGTATTTCCAAAAGTATTACCTGAGTTACCCCCGAAAAGAGAAATTAATGTTGAAATTGTTTTGGCTCTAGATACCGAACCAGTATCTAAGGTACCATAGCGGATGGCACCGATTGAGTTAAAAGAGCTAAAGACCCAATTATAGGAACTCTTAGATCAGAAATTCATAAGATCGAGCGTGTGTAGCCATGGGGCGCACCTGTTCTGTTTGTGAAGAAGAAGGATGGATCTATGAGGTTATGTATCGATTATCGTGAGCTAAATAAGGTTACAATCAAGAATAGATACCCCTTACCTAAGATTAATGATCTGGTTTATCAGCTTCAAGGAGCGTGTGTGTTTTCACGCATTGATTTATGCTCGGGTATCACCAACTAAGAATAAAGCCTAAAGATGTGCTAAAGACGGCTTTTCATACTCATTATGGACATTATGAATTTCTGATGATGCCGTTTGGACTTACCAATGCACCAGTTGCGTTTATGGATATCATAAGCAAGGTCTACAAACCACTTTTGGATAAGTGTGTAATAGTTTTTATTGATGACATTCTCATCTACTCCAAAAGCAAGGAACAACATGAGGAACATCTTCGGATGGCATTATAAACTTTGAGGGAAAATAAGCTATACGCCAAATTATCCAAATGTGACTTCTAGCTAGATAAAATACCTTTTCTTAGATATGTTGTGACAGGAGAAGGGATATCAGTTGATCCTAAAAAGATTAAGGCTGTAGTGCATTGGAAGCAGCCACAAATAGTAACCGAAGTCAGAAGCTTCTTAGAATTAATTGGCTATTATCGTAAGTTTGTAAAAGATTTTTCAAAGATAGCTAAACCCCTGACTCAATTGACACAAAAGAGTGAAAATGTTTGTTTGGATGGATAAGCGTGAGTAGAGTTTTCAAGAGTTAAAGCAACGGTTGGTATCGGCACCAATCTTAGTCCTGCCAGACCCGGAAAAGCCTTATACCGTGCATAGTGATGCTTCAAGGAATAGCCTTGGATGTATAGCAATGCAAGAAGGGAAAGTTATTACCTATGCCTCTTGATAATTGAGAACCCATGAGCAAAACTATCCTACACATGATCTAGAGTGGCCGCAATCATCTTTGCCTTAAAACTTTGGAGACATTATCTATATGGACAAAACTGTGAAGTATACACGAAGCACAAAAGTCTTAAGTATTTATTCACACAGAAGGAATTAAATATTAGGCAAAGAAGATGGTTGGAACTGAAAAGGACTATGATTTGGGAATCAATTACTATCCAGTGAAAGTAAATGCGGTTGCAGATTCCTTAAGCCAGAAAAATTATGGAGACGTAGCTGCTTTGATCACAAGTCAAAAAGATCTAATCAGAGATTTGAGAAACTAGGATCGAGTTCGTAGGGCAAAGTGTGGAGCTTGAAATAGCTAATTTGGTATTGGAACCGACCTTGATCGAAAGAGTCAAAGAAGCCTAAAGGTATGATGAAATAATACAAAAGATTAAAGAGGATATTCAAGAAGGAAAATTCTTAGACTTTGCAGTAAACGAAGAAGGTGTGGTCAAGATGAAAGGCAAATTGTGTGTGCCCGAAGATGTGGAGCTAAGAAAGAAGATAATTGGTGAAGCCCACAACTCCGGCTACATTGTGCATCTTGGAGGTACCAAGATGTATTAGGACTTGAAAAGCCACTACTGGTGGAATGGTATGAAAAAGGTTGTAGCAGAGTATGTAATGAGGTGCCTGGTCTACCAACAAGTGAAGGTAGAACACCAAAGGCCAAGAGGATTATTAAACCTTTACCCATCCCTGAATGCAAGTGGGATCAGATATCCATGGACTTTGTGTGTGGTTTTCCAAGGACTTCTTTGGGTTGTGACGCATTTTACCTATCAATATGACATATTCAATGGACAAGTTGGCTAAGATCTACATTCGAGAGTTGTACGGCTACACAACATACCAACGGGATCATTTCAGATCGGGACCCGAGATTTGTGTTCAAGTTCTGGACAAGTCTATAAAAGAGTTTGGGCATAAAGTTACACTTTAGTACTGCCTACCACCCTCAGAAAGATGGATAGTCTGAGGAGACGATCCAAACCTGGGAAGACATGTTAAGAGCTTGTGTTTTGGAATTTAAGGGGAACTAAGATAGCCATATACCACTCATCAAGTTTACCTACAATAACAGCTATCACTCTACCATCCAGATGCTACCCTACGAAGACTTATACGGACGGCGTTGTAGGTCCCCTCTGTTTTGGGATGATACGGAAAAGCTTACTATCGGACTCGAATTGGTACAAGAGGCGGTCAATAAGGTGAGAATCATTTAGTAGAAAATGAAAAAAGCTCAAAACAAACAAAAGAGTTGGGCGAATTTGAAAAGAAGGGAACTCGAATTTCAAGTGGGCAACCATGTGTACCTAAAGGTAAATCTGATCAAAAGTATAAAGAGAATACATACACAAGAAAAGTTGAGCCCAAGATACATGGGACCCTTCGAAATTTTGGAAAGAGTTGGAGATGCAGCGTGCCGGCTAGCCTTGCCATCGAACTTATCGAGAGTCCATAATGTGTTCCATGTGTCGGTACTAAGTAAATATGTACTTGACCCCGAAAGGATATTGGAGTTTGAACCAATTCAATTAAAAGAAAATCTCACTTATGAAGAACATCCAGTGAAAATTCTAGATAAGAAAACCCAAAAGTTACGGAATAATGAAATCCAATATGTGAAAGTGTTATGGAAAAATCACGCCTTCGAGGAAGCATTTTGGGAAGCCGAAGAGGAAATTCAAAGGAAGTACCCCAAGTTGTTTGAGAAACAAGACACGTAAGTTTCAGTTTTGAGGAAAAAAAAACTCTGTTTAAGGTAGGTAGGCTGTAAGCCACGGCTTTCTTTGTAAACCAAGCTTGACTTCAAGAACCGAATCGGAAACCAAAACCCTAAACTGGAATAGCTAGGGTTAGAAAGAAACCTAGAAACCCTAAGTCTGGCTTCACCGAGAATAAAACCATAGGACTTTTGAGAGCAAGTTAATCTAGATTATAGTTCTAAAGAATATATCGAAACATAAAAAGATCAGTTTTCAAAAAATTATCTGTTTCGAACCTAACCGGGATCCGTTCTGAAAAAATGGACCTTAGGACTCGAAATTAGAAAAATATTCCAAAATACTCTTTAATACCAAAATTTAATAAGAAATTAAAAATATATTTATTATAATTTTTCGGTTTATAAAAATTATAGTTATAGCCTTTTTATCATATTTTCTTTACTAACCCGTAATTTAATTGTCTAATCTAATATTCATTACTTCACATGTACAAGCCCATACCCTACTCACTCACAAGCCATGCCCCTACTCTTACATCCTTACACTTCACTCATTACTATTTTCTTTTCCAATGAAAAATTGTCGCATATTATTACACAAATTAATTTTGAAAAATTACATAATACTCTTTCTCTCCCTCTCCTTCTCTTGGCCGGTGCTACCCCCTCCCAATTTCCCTCTCATTTGTTTTACTTTTCTCCTTTGATTTATTCATATAAACCCTAATACCTCTCTCTATATATATCCTTTTGTGCCTTCTCATAGACTGTATACTGTCACCACAAAAATATGTAATGGCAACATCATTCATATGTGGATTCACAAAAAATCTTCATGAGCTTCATGCTAGAGATGTGAAATCACTAAAATATGATGATCAAGCCATCACAAGTTGTGGATCTTATGTTTTAAGCATATACTTTTGTCATGATCATATAGTAACGATCTTATGTAGAAATCTTGCTCCTAAATTGTCATCATAATAGTACACTTCATTTCATGCATCTAACATGATCATCACACTAAGATCTAGCTTCTAAGCATCCATCATTTACATGTCATTTGAGATCTCATGCATTTATTTTGTTTAGAATGAATAAATGGCCATAAAGATTTTGCCTTATGTAAATAAATTTTTTCTTTTTTTTAAGATAGGATATTTATGAAGATAAGCCAAAAAGCTCAAGAACAAATTTTGTTTCATCAAAATAAACTTTTGTATTCTCGGATGGAAAAAGAGCTATAGTTTCAAAACCTATTTTTCAACTCCAAAACATGAGTTTTATGTGAAAAATGAAGGGCTTATGGAATAGGTATCAATAGGAGATGATTTTGATTAGTTAATGATAGATCTACTAAGTGAAATTTGTCAAACAATAAATATTTACAAGATAGAAAATTTGGGTCTTATGTTAGTTACATGAAATTCGTAACTAGGAAAAGATGGTGTGTAAACACCTATTTTTCAAACCCAAAATGGAAGTTTTATTAAGGAAATGAAGTCCTTAGGGGATAGGATTAGTGGAACGTTAATTTTTAAAATATCAAATGATTTTTTCTTAAAGAAATCACCTCAAAATCATTTTTTTTACAAAATTCAAATCTAGGAATAGCCCATATTTAAACATTTGTTTACAAAGTGTAAAATGAGGATTTTTATTGAAAAGTGAAAACCTTAAGGAATAGATATAGTAAAGACTTAATTTTAACAAGAATAAATAAATTTTACTAAGGAAAATTTCTAAAACAAGTGTGATTTGTCAAGAACACAAAACTAGTCTTGCTAAGTTAGGTATTCATGACATCTTGTAAAGTAAAAACTTTCTAAAAATATTCTTCTAATAGAATCTCATCATAAACATACATATAGGAAGCTCATAACATACCATTCATGATAGTAACTTGTTAATATTGCATGCACATTTGGCATGGATAGTAAAAACATCATAACTCTTCACAAAAGTAATTTCGAAAATGGATGTTTGGCCACTGATAAGAACTTTTCGTGACTTAAAAGTTTTCAAAATTGAGATATTATATTAGAATTAGATAGATCTTTCAAAGTAAATAGGAATCGGTATATAATTTGCAAAATTCCGAGTTAAAATGACCAAGTTATGGCCGTTTTAAGTTGAAATTTTCATTAATGACGAGAATTATGAACTTAATAGTTTTTATGAAATAAAATGGATTAGATATGAGTTGAAATACTGATTTGGGTATTTCTTTTATTTAGGTGGCTTGGATCTCGAGGATTCGTTACCACCAGACTATTATTACTAAGGGACCGGCAACCTATGGCGGAGTGAGTATTACTTTCTAATTTCGTTTCTTGATTGTGTTTGTAGTGATTAGTTGCACTAGAATATGAGGCAAAAGATAAAAATAGATTTACATGATAGAAATTACGGGGGATTATGTATGCTTGTTGATGAGTTGAGAAATTGTATTAGGAATATCGGAACTGGGTGATTAACTTATGTTTGTTTAAGATATTATAGGATTGATTATTTGCGAGATTGGTTGATCACCTAAAAAATGGTATTAATAACTCTTCTGATTGATAATTAACATGGACATAATCACTTCACGATGGGGATAGAGCATTAGCATATGTTGGTTACCCGTGATCCATAAACAGCTAAAAGTTGGTTGATCGTGATCCATAAACGACATAAATGAGTTGGTTGATCGTGATCCATAAACAACATAAGTTGGTTACCCGTGGTCTATAAACGGCACATTAATTCAACGGTAGTATCGCTATATTCGTTAATCTGCTAACCCTGAATGGAGGGTGTAAATCCATTTACATATGATTTTTGGCAGATCATATATTTTGTTTGTTCATGTCATTGATGCATTCCATATGGTTGAATGAATAACTTGATTGAATGATTTGTTATAAATGTCATTATGGAAGTATTCACTTACTAAGCTAGTATAGCTTACCCCCCAATAGCTTTTTCTTATTGCAATTTTCATATATTTGGCTAAGGCTGAGGTATTCTACCGAGTAGGTACAGGAAATAGGAGTTTCCTTTAGAAATTTGTGTTCAATTTTGTATAGAGTTCCATAAGAAACCCTAATACTTACCGGATGACTGTAAAAGATCACTTGTAAACTTAATATTCTTTTACGGGGGAATGCCCTTAGATTTTTGTAATTGATTATATGGACTCCTGGTTTATATTCTAATGCTTGTTGTATGTCAAATTAAACTATTTATCTCCATTGGTTCATGTATTCTATTGTCGTAAAGGTACGCCTTACATCTGTACGAGACTTTGGAATGATTGTGGTAGTAATTCCTATGTCTTATATAACATGCGACGGACTATTACGTTTAGAGTATCCTATGGGGCATGACAGCAAATGTCGATGCCCACTTCCTTTAAACTCCAATATACACTATCTTAACATATACTCTAAAGTTTGAATTGTTCTCTCGATTTGTTCATTTTTTTAAGGATGATATGCTATACTAAATCTCACTTGAGTTCCCATAGCTTACTATACACTAGTCCAAAATATGGAAACAAATCTTATATCTTTCTCAAAAACAATTCTAGATGGCACTCCATGCAATCTAACTATCTCTTTAACATAAATTCATGCCAACTTTTCCAAGAAATAAGTCATGTTAATGGGTAGAAAATGAGCCGATTTAGTAAGTCGATCTACAATTACCCATATTCTATCATAACCAGCTTTAGTCCTTGATAGAGAACTCACAAAATCCATCGAAATTTGATCTCATTTCCACTCAGGAATAGATAAAGGTCGTAGTAATCCATCGGGTATTTGATGTTCCACATTTACTCTTTGGCATGTTTCTTAGTAGGCAATGAACTTGGCTATGTCACTTTTTATTTCATTCCTTTCATGCCTCAAAGCGTATCCTAAACGTGGCAGTATGCCACATACGATGTTAAAACTTAAGAATGACTTCCCGAAGTCATGCGAAAGTTTTCAACACCATATGTAAGGCGTCTATTACAACAATAGGAGACACCGGTGGGATGTATAGTTCAAGATAGTAAATACAACGTACAAGAATTCTAGATATTCGTCTCATTTCAACATTATAAGAATATAATCCTTACATTATCTTAGGGGCTTTTCCCCTATAATTCTCCAAACAATAATATCAACTTAATCTTTCTTATAACAAAATAATACTAACACCATAAGACACTGAAGGATAATTAACCTAAGATCTTCAAAAGATATCCAGAAGCTTTTCCAACACATAATCCCACTCGAGTATATGTAATCCTCGGGGATAAAAGCTATTGGACCTGATACAACAAAGGTCCATTGGAGTATAAGCATAACTAGCTTAGTGAGAATATTCCTGAATCAACGCACTTGTATAAATAATTTTCAAACAAGTTATTAAACAAGCATATGAATGCATCAAGTAAGTGATCAAGTAATACATATGATCTACCGGAAATTATCATGCCCCGAGGGGTGCCCTAAACGTGGCAGTCCGCCGTACACAATACTAAAGCCTAGGAATGACTACCTTAGTCACGCAAAGGCTTTCATATCATATACAAGGCGTACATCACAATCAAGGAAACGCATCGGAGTAGCGCAATTTATGTTAATAATAAATAAGTAACAAGGCAAAAAGAATACTTATCATAAAACATAAGCATATTACATTTTAATTCTTAGGGGCATATCCTTCTATTATCTTCAAATAAATATACATCACTAATCATATAGGTCATTACATATAAAGAATCTTACAAAATCGTATGATTCCATTTCCTTAATCATCCTTCCATGACTTCCTTAATGTCATAATCCTCAAATTTAATCCACGAGTATACCTGTTTCAACAAAATCTATAGTGGTATAAGCCACAACTAGCTTAGTGAGATATTCCTTTTCATTTGCACCATATTTTCAAACAAGTTCATTTAGATTTTCACACATATGTTATGCATACAATGCAACAACCACATGATTATACAAATATATATAGTTATCCGGAAACCATATATATAATGGATTTACCCCTCCATATCAAAGGTTAGCGAATCGGGGTTGAAGGTCCTTGACCTTCTACTACTAGTCCCCAGGTCCTCACCCACAGCGTTCGGTTGGCTCAGCTCCGAACCTAGAGTCGTTTTCCCCGAGCGATTTGGATTCTCCAGGAAGGAACATGGCCCGTGGCACCGCACGATCACAGCCAATCCAACTTTACGCGTAGAAGTAGCAGCCTTCCGAAATAGATGTGACTCGATGGATGCTATGCATGAGCGTTTTATTTTTCTTAAGCCAAACCTTATTAAGGTTTATTAAAGGTGATCAATTAGTTTAGCAAACAATAAACAGGCATACAAGTAAGTAAACAAAATTATTTAAACAAACAGTTCGAAGTTGCGATGTTCTTAATTCTTATTTCACGCATAAACATAGAATCACGTATATACACATAATCCCGAATCCCCAAATATATATATATATATATATATCCATTTTTATCTTTTCTTAGTATACTAATGCTACTACTTTACAAACACAAACAAGGTAATGAAATTAGGAGGAATAACTCACTCGTCCATTTTGCTATCTTCTTAGTCGCAGTAATCATCGGTTAGGGTATTCTCATATCCTTCGTCACCTAGACAAAAGAAATACCCGGATAAGTCTTTCATGAAATTTCTATTCTTGGAGATTCTAAACTTTTCTTAAAATCGCGGTAAAATCGTATAAGAGGAAATTCCAACTTAAAATGGCCATAACTTGTTCATTTTAACTCGGAATTTCACATATATTATACCGTTTTCTACCTATTTGAAAAGATCTATCCATTTCTAAGGTTATCTTTGTCATATAAGGTCCTTTGGGTTCCAAAAACATTGGGTACAGATTTAAAACGAATTTTCTAAACTTTTGCAAAAATCCATTTTCTAACTCAACTCCATTTTAAAGAAAATCCTTTTGTAACAATATAAGTATATAAATATATATTTGATAAACACTTTTGAGTATATAGGTAAGCTCACTTTATATGCAAAAATCCTTGTGGTAGTGTCTTAACAATTTATTTCATAAAATAATTCATTTAAACTTTAACTTTGAAAATTTCTTTTCAAGTATTTAAAGAAATTTTATATTTTCCTAGGTTGTTATAAATGAGTATATTCTTATTTTATTTTCCTCATTCTTTTTCCAAGGATAAATAAATCTTCTTTTAACCTTAGCTTTTCATAAGTTTCACTTCTAGTGATAAAAGATCAATTTTATCAAAAGTATATTAAGTTGATGAAAAACCCTTTTTCATAATTTTGTACTTAGGATGGTTTTAGAAAATGAGTCTTGTTTTCTTATATTCGTTTCTAAAATATAAGTTTTTGTTTTCCAAAACTTGTTCTTTCATTTTTTTTTTTTTTGAAAAGAGTCATCTTTATTTGATAAAATCATTTGTTTCTAATTTTTATTTTACATTCTTTGAAAATAGTTTCTCTTTTAGGAACTTGAAAATCATTATTTTTCCTAAGTGGGTTCATAACTTTATGGGTTGAATTTATCTTAACTTTAAAAACTAGTTTGTTCCTTAGTGAAAAAGAGTTTAACTTTTAAGCTTTTTGTAAAAACTTTTAATATTAACAAATTATTTTATTAAAACTTAGGTTACCATAATATATAAAGAAAATATTTATTTCTTATGTTTCCTTGGTAAACTATCTTTGTTATTTAAGAAAACTTTGAGAAACTTGTATTACTTTAGTTTTATATTGTTGATAATAACTTTATTATTTTATGACAAATCACATAATAGAAAATCTAGTTTTTATTTTCTTTAATAAAAATGAAATTCTACTTTTAGATTAGTTGAGACATTAACATTATGTAAATGCAAGTATCATGAGCATATAAAATAATAAGAACATAAGAAAATACTAGAAACAAATAATGAGTAAGAAAATAAAATATCAAGTATTAGGGACCTTAGCTTCATCAAGGTATCCCGATCAAGTATTGGAGCCTTAGCTTTATCAAGGCATCCCGGGACTAAGAATGGACTAGTCCCGAAAGATTAAAGAAAATAAATAAAAGATTTTTTTGACTTGATATGGACAAGTCTAAGACTAAAAAGACTAGTCTTAATAATAACATGAACTAAATAAATTGCATAACTTGAAAGTAAATAAATAACAAATGAGCTTATATGCTCTAAATAAATATATATACATAATACTATAAGTTAGATTAGAAATAAATAATAACAATAATCTTAACAACATAATAAAATAGGAAGTTTATGTACAAGAACAAAACATGAACATGTTGTTGCTTTTACTACTCATATAAATTTCAAAACAACACCACAGTCATGTTAAGTTACATGACATGAGTGAATAATAGATGGAAAAAATATTTACCTAAAGTGTGTAAGAGGTATGAGGATGGTAGATGAAATGGGTATTATGGGAGTAGTGATATGTGGTAGATAGTTTATGTATAAGAGATGATTTTTGTGAGGAATTGGTTTAAGAGAGTTTTGGAAGGGAGAATTCTTGAAGAGAGAATTTGTGGAGAGATTTTGAGAGAGTTTTGGTAGTGAAATGAATTGTGTGAAAGAATGAAAGAGGAGGGGGTATTTATAGAATTTTTGGAGTGAATTTTTTATGTAATTAAATAATTTGAAAAAGAAAAATAAATGGATGCAAGTAAGAGGGGGAGGCGCCGGTTTGGTGCATTGAAGAGGGAGAAATTGATTTATTTTAGTTTATTTTGTAATAAAAGAAGTAATGTGTAAAGTTTGATGTGATTAAAGTTGTATTGGAAATATAAAAAGTAAGAAAATAGATATATAGGTGTAAGAAAAAGTAGAGATAGTGAAATAGTAATGAATAGTAGAAAAGTACTATGAATAGTAGACTAGACAATTAAAGTACCGATAGTAATAAAAATACGCGTAATAATGCGATATCTGTAATTTTTAGCTACCGAAAAATTTTAAAACCGATATTTTTTGAATCCTTATATTTTTACAAGTCTATTGGTATAAATGAAATATTTTTAATATTCCGAGCTCCGGGACACGCTTTTCGAGCACTGATCCCGTTTAAGTCCGAAAGACACTCGAAATTCGTGAATATGATATTTTTAAGTTACCCTATATTATTACAAACTATTTTAAGCTATTGGCTTAAATGTGTTTTCTAGGATTTGAGAACGCGGGATTGCCGGATCTTAAACACTAGGGTTCGTTATAAGCTTTATTGATCTTAAGGTTCCGGTTTGTCTTCTAGTTTCGTCGAGATATTCGTAAGATCGTATAATTTTCGAGTTTTGATCGTTTTATATTCTTAGCTCGACATCTATGTTTTATTTTATTTTATTTATGATTATTTAATAGTTTTTAGTTCTCGGGATCGTTTAACCAAGTTTAGGGTTATGAGTTGACTCAGTTTGACTTTTGGGTGAAAATTTGAAATTTGTGATTTCTGAAATTTATCGAAGGTTTTAAGATTTTTCTGTTGATCATTATTGGGATATATTGTCTTGATTTGCGTGTCAGGAAACGGTTAGGTGATTTGATTGATGTACGGACGTTGATTAAACCGATAGTTGGACTTTATATTTCGTTTCAAGGGTTCTCGTTTGCCTCAAGATTGAGAAAACTCATTTTTGGAATTAAGTTTTAACTTGGTTCGATTTTTAGGGTTTCGTTTCCGGTGTTTGACTCGGTCTAGAATTGGGTTTTTATCTTGAGTCGATTTTCGGGTTTTAAATTTTTGATATTAGACTTTTAGGATTATTTTTAAGAATTATGAAATTTTTCGGGGGTTTATAGAAATCATATGTTTGAATGGATTTACCCCTCCATTCAGAGTTAGGTGTTCCAGGCTCTTTAAATCCCATCTTTAAATCCAACTCATGTAGTTTATTCCAGGAGCCTACTCGCCCATCTCAACGTAGTTCTTCCAGGCTCCTATTCACCCATCTTGCAGATTTCTAGCTACTGCACACCCGGCTACTAAACTCTTGTCCTATCGAGAATAGCAGCTCATGCAATCAAACTAACTATGTGATATGCATGAATCAATTAATATAATGCATAGAATATGATTAGAGTAATTTAAAGGTGATCACAAAATTTGCACACACTCCGAGAAAATAATAGTAAAACATAAGTTAATTAACAACGATTCATGCCTCGATATGCTTAACATTCTTTCAACCAATATTATCATACATAATTGATTTTCATCTATTCCTACTTCTAGTGCCTCTAGCTACAAGCACAACCAAGTACGAGAAAAAGTAGGAAATAAACTCACTTGGCCATGAGGATCTATCTTTCTTACGGATGAGTCGATCGGTGAATCCACTAATCAAAATAATCATCTGGGTATGAATACTCCTCCTCGGGATCACCTAATCAAGAAGAATATCCATAATGAGTATTTCTTATTGATTCTATGGTACTTATCAAAGACTATGTCATAAGATCGTTGAAATTCGTATAGAAGGTAATTCCAACTTAAAATGGTCATAACTTGGTCATTTTAACTCGGAATTGTGCATATAATGTACCGTTTTCTACCTACTCGAAAATACTATCCATTTCTAAGATTATTTTTGTCATAAAAAGCCATTTGGGTTGGAAAATACTATAGTACAGAATAATTACGAATTTATAGCTCACAAAATATGATATTTCCAATCTTCTCTTTACTCAGAAATTCTTAAGCAAAATATAGTATAGATAGAGAGAGTTGAAAAATCCTTTGAACATATATTTATACTCATATTGTATGCATGATTTTTTTAGTGTTGTCTCAATATTGATATTTCATAAACAATTTGTCTTTAAGGGTTTTAAAAGATAAAACTTTTGAAAATCTCTTCTTTTTGAATTGTTATAAGGAAAACTAAAATATATTTGAGTTGTTTATGAGTAAATGTTTTCATTCTTTCACTTTTCAATAGTAAATTCATTTTCAAAAATTAAGTTATTTAAGTTATCTACCAACTTTATTTCTAGTGATTGAAAATAAGCTTTTCAAAATATTCTTTAAGTTTCAAATATTTGAAGTTGTGTTAAATGTATGTTTTCCTTTTATTTTTATATCCTTTCTCTTCTTTAGAAAATGGATATACCTTTAAAGCTTTACTTCCTTGGCAAATTTTATTTTTCTAGGTTGGTTTTCAAAATAGTGAGTTGACTTTATCTTGGTTTGAAAACTTGTTTTATTCTTAATATTTATTAAATGGTAGAATAATTTCCTTAGACAAGTTTATAAGAAAAACTTTCTTAATAAAGAATTGTTAACATTAGAATTTAGCAAAAATTCATTTTAATCTTGAAAAGAGAATAATACATATAAAAATTAAGTTTTGAAGAGGCTTTTCTTAGTATGTGATTTTCAAAGTCTATAGTGAACCTATTTAAGTCTTATAAAAGATATGGTCAAGTTAAAATTTTAAGTTCAATGCTAAAAATTCTATCTTTTAAGGAGTATTTAATTTTGATTTATAAAAGAAGCGAGTTCCTTTCATTTAAAGAAATCTTGGTATTAACATTTTAAAACTTAAGATTAACTTATTTAAGCTTTTGAAAAGAATTTATTAAAAACAATACTTAGACTTTTTGTTGAAGAATCCTTTGTTTAAGAAATCTAGTTCATTTTTCCTCATTTAAAAACCCATTTTTTTTATTTTTACTTAAGACAACAATATTATAATCATGCATGAATATGTAACAATGTAAAAGTAAAGATAATACATAATAAGATAAAAAGAATTACTTGCAAGTAAATAAACATAATAAAATTGTCAAGCATTGGGAACCTTAGCTTCATCAAGGTATCCCGCTCATGTATTGGGGGCCTTAGCTTCATCAAGGCAACCCGGGACTAAGAATGAACTAGTCCCAAAAGGAAAGGAAAGAAAAGAAAATTGTTTTGACTTGATATGGACAAGTCTAAGACTAGAAAGATTAGTCTTAATAAATTGCATAAAACAAGTAAATAAATAAATTGCAAAACATGAAAGTAAATAAATAACAAATGAGCTTATATGCTCTAAATAAATATATATACATAGTATACATAATATTAAATGAGTTAGATTAGAAAAAAAATAATTATAATAACAACAACAACATAATAACATAATGTAAAATAGGAACATGAACAAAAACAAAACATGAACATATTGTTGCTTCTTTAACTCATATGAACCTAAGAAACATACACTAAGCTCATACTAAGTTATATGAATATGATGAAGAAATTTAAGTAGGATTTTACCTAAGGTTTAATGGAAGGTTTGAAAAGAGATGAATGGGTTTTGTGTTTTGTTATTCTCTTCTTGAAGAGTAGAAATTAGTAGAGAGTATTTTGAGAGGGAATGGTTGGAGAGAGGTTTTAAGAGAGTATTTTGGTAGAGTTTTGTTATGTAAAGTGGATATGTGAAAGAATGAAGAAGAAAGGGGGTATATTATAGAATTTTTGGAGTGAATTTTTGGCGTAATAAAATAAATTGAAAAAGAAAAATAATTGAGAGGAAGAGGGGAAGGTAGCGTGGGCCATAGTGAAGAAGGAGAGAGAGTGAGTTGATTTTGTTTGTATTTTGTGAGAAAATAATTAATATGTAAGATATGATTTGATATAAGATATATTGGAAATATAAAAAGTAAGAAAATAGGTATGTAGGTAGTAAGAAATAGGTGTAAGAAAAAGTAGAGATGGTGAAATAGTAATGAATAGTAGGAATAGTACTATGAATAGTAGACTAGACATATAAAATATCGGTAGTAATAAAAATGCGCATAAACGAGCTATATCTGTTATTTTTAGTCACCAAAAAATTCTAAAACTGATATTTTTGAAATTTTTGTTTAATTACGAGTCTTTTGGTGTTATTGGAATATTTTTAATATTCCAAGCTCCGGGACATGCTTTTCAAGAACTGATCTCGTTTGAGTCCGAATGACACTCGAAATTTGCAAATCTGATAATTTTATGTTACCATATATTATTACGAACTATTTTAAGCCACTAACTTAATTTCGTTTTCTAGGGTTCGAGAACATGGGATTGTCGGAGTTGTAATTGCTTGATTGCCTTGGTCTTTGTTGACTTTTGAATTTCCGGTTTGACTAGGGTTAGGGTCTAATCCAACTTTACCCTAGAAATTGAGGGATTTAAATCAGGGATCGGATAGGTGGTCTTTCTCATATTCGGGTTGATGATTAAACTTTCTATTTTCGTTTTTGAAAATTCTTTTATGAAATCCCATGGTCGGTTTCAATTTGTGTCAGACTTTAGGGTTTCGAATTTGGTATTCCAAAACCATTATTATTGAAAAATTTGGGGGCTTACATCAGTACTACATCTATCCTCAAACAGATGGCCAGACTAAAGTAGTTAACAAAACTCTTGGTGCTTTGCTCTGAGCCACTGTAGACAAGAACTTAAGAGATCAAGACTTGTGTCTTCATGTTGTAGAATTTGCATATAATAGGACCGTATATAGTTCTACTAGCAAGACACCATTTAAGGTTGTATATGGATACAATCCAACCATTCCACTTGATATGGTATCCATACCGGCTTCTAAAGATGAAAGTTTAAGCGGAGTCAAGTGATCCGAGGAAATTCAGAAACAGTTCTAGCAGGTCAATGAACATTTACAAAAACAAGTGGCAAAACAGAAAGAACGAAGTGATTGGGGGAGGAAAGCCAAGGTTTTTCAACTAGGAGATCTAGTATTGATTCACCTTAGAAAGGAGAGGTTTCCTGTCATGCCCCAACGGTATCCTAAACATGATAGTCCGCCGTAAACAATATTAAAACTTAAGAATGACTACCTCAGTTACTCGAAAGCTTCCATATCGGTACAAGGCATACATTCACATCAAAGGGAGATCGATGAAGTAATGCATTTTAAGATATTGGCAGCGGAACATTCAAAATAACACTTAATATATTTCATCAAAATATGATGTCTTACAACTTCTACGAGGCATTCCCTTGATAATTCCCATAACAACATAGTTTTACAAAGATAAATAACTAAAGCTAGAAAATTTTAAAAGATTTCTACTCTAAAACTTCAAAACAGAGTTCATCCAAAAGCTTCCCAAAATAAAGATTCTAACCAGATAATCAAGATGGTCTTGGGTTCAAAACAAAGGCCCCGCAATATCAAAAGTCTATTAGGGTATAAGCATAACTAACTTAGTGAGATATTCCTTACACAAAGTACTCATAACGGGCATTCAACCAAGTTCATTAAACAAAAATGCAACAACCATATGATCAAACAGTACATACGACTATCCGATTTCGTATATATGATGGATTTACCCCTCCATCGATGGTTAGGAAATGATTTGAATTGGGCTCCAAACGACCTTCTTAATAATTGCGGGCGTCTTGGGGTTCCAACAAACTGTACTACTAGTCACCGGGCTTTTTGTAAACCCTGGGAATTTTCCACATTAGTAAACGACCTTACAGTAGATTGTATGAATTAGATAATAGATTTAGATTCTAATTAAAGTTTAAGAATAGATCAATACCTAGAAATTAGTTAAATAAAGGATTTAGAATTCGAATAAAGAAATTCTTTTAACCCTAATTGATACTAAAAACGAGATTTCATATCTTGAATGAATAATTCAAGATATGATTAAAAGAAAATCTAAAATTTAAACCCGAAACCTAATATACAATAAGATTTAAATAGAAAAATATAAATAAAGAGATTAAATGATTGTTTTTTATCTCAACAATGACTCGAGATTAGAGCAACGAGTAGTAATGAGCTTAGGTTTGAACTTAAACCCTAAATTCAATATTCCTAGTTAAAATTAAACGTTACTAATAAGATTTCATGACAGGTATCAAAATTAAAAGTATATATTCAATTTAGTCCCCGTATTAAGTACAATACCAAGTAAACGATTAATTACGCTTATAGAAAGAGAAAGATGACCTAAAGATGAACCATTAGGATTATAAATACCCAACGAAAACATAAATTATTGAATAACTCAAAATCTGAACTCTAAATAAATAATCGAATTACGCTATTGATCTAAACCAAGTTTTCTTAAGCTATTGAAGCCTAAAACAAAAATTGACCTAATAAGCTTAAGAAATCTTAATCGCGGGAGATAAAATTATACAATTTATTAACTATGTATATATAAAACCCAAAATTGTATTATTTGATAATTTAAGTGTTTTGTATAACCCTATAAACATATTTTTATACAAAAACTCCCAAATATTAGCTAATTTGTACCCATATAACTCGTTAAATTATCTTAAAATTCAATTAAATAATTAATTAATATATATATATACAACAATATAAGATTTATTACAAATGATTAGAATATTTAGATTAATATCTAATAATTCTTAAACCCTAGAATTAAGATAAATATTTAGTGCTAATAAAAGTTAGTAATTAGTCAAATATTTATTCTAAATAGATAAAATATGTAAGAATGGAAATTGAAATAAGCTAAATTTCGAGTAATGGGATTTATAAAAATAACAAAAATAATTATACGAGATAAATTAAGAGAAACACGATGACACTAAGTAATAATAAATAACTTTGATTTTCTATATTAAGATCAGTATAGAATAACATAAAATTAGTAATAGTCACTACCAAAACTTGATAAAAATCGAGTCTAAGACACTAGCCACATATGGAAATTTAGTTATATAATTTATATTGATGAATACTTTATTCATCTTAAATAGGTGACTTTGATACACTAGAGGATCTACAGCTGATTATTACGACTGAGTCAGTATGAGCAGGTGAGTAATTCAGTCATATTGTACTGTTTGTGATTGTAAGTAGTTAAATATGTAATGCAAAGATAATCAAATGAATGTTCGTTGAAAGTATGATATGATCTGAGTGTATGATTGTTAAAATATCCTTACAATAGAGATAATGCAATGATTGATGTTGTGAAAGTATAATGATGATTGTGTGTAATGTATGATCACCGTGAAATTGATTAAGAATTATTGACTTAACAAAATAATATGATCATGCATTGCACGAGTTGCATTATTGCATATATATTGGTGTGACACCTGCTACGTATTAATATTTTGAATCTCTGTTTATGCATGGTTGTTCTAATGTGTTAGTTCTTCCAAGGTTCTCTTTGGTCTGGCGGTCCTACGGGAACTAAATGGCACCGAAGAATGTCGCCCGTAGAATCGCTTTGAAATGATTAATACTTAGGGAGTTTCTAAGGGGATTGCAGGAGATGGTCAGTTTAATCAATTATATTCAAAGTGATAACCCTAAAACAAGAAATCGTTGATTCTCTTGTGTACTTAGTCTCTCCTGGGCAGGTGGGTCATGGAGTACTGGTTCTTCAACCCTTAAAAAGAGGGCGTAAATCTTTTTCCTGTTTGGATTCTAGATCATCCAAGCTTGTATCTGTGCATATGATTGAGTGCTTGCATTGCATATGATTTGCTAATAACTTATGTGATATATGGTATGTTTGGTCATTCACTGAGCTATGGTTTCGCTCATACTCCAACAGTCTTTTCAGGTTTACTTTACGACCCTGGTTAGTTACTTCCGGGAGTATGGCCTCGGTAAGAGCTTAGGAACTGGAAGTCTACGGTTATATTTTAGTTTAAAGGTTATGTACTATTAGAATAGATTATTTAGTTGTGTACTTCAGAAGAACTATATAGCTTGTAATGGTACTGTAATGTTTATTCACTAAATTGTTTCTTTCATATATTTTTCGTTTCTTATCAAGCAACTAAAAGATCCTATTGTTTTGAAAACCTGTCAATCTCTGAAGGTAATCTAGTGATAGTATTCAAGTGAGACTTGTTTACTACTACTAGGGTACCCTCGGGGTGTGACACTTTCCTTACCCAAAGTGATCGATCCAGCTCGGCTACAACTTGAGGTTGTATTCTCTGAATGTCCTAAATCCTCAAGATGTAGCTAGGTAGCTCACTTTTCCAGTCCCATGCTAAGGAATAGTAGTAAAAATGCAAAATGATATTCTAAGTGATATGCATAAGTAATTTATTTATGAGATATCCAATCTGACATTAATTCATTTAAAGTGATCAATCAATATTTGTACACATGCAATATACATAGAAACAATTATAACAATCACAGATCAGGTTCCAATATACTTATCGTTCATTGATCACACATAACAATTCACATACATAATTCCCATGATATCCCATATGCATATCAATTTTATCTTTTCCTTACATCTAGTGCTATATTCTATAAGCACATGCACGAATACATAAATGTAAAGAAAACCCACTCGTTCATAGCGATCTTCTATGAGTCGACGTAATCCTCACGGAAGAGAAGATCTTGGTCCTCGATACCTAAACAAAAAGAAATGCCCGAAATGAGTATTTCATCCAAGATTTACTCAATTTCTCTAATTCTATCTTATTGAATTCGTCAAAATTTGTATGAATAAAAATTCTAACTTAAAATAGCAATAACTTGCTCATTTTAACTCGGAATTTCGTATATTATATACCAATTTCTACTTACTCGAAAAGATCTATCAATTCCTAGGGTTATTTTTATCAAAAGAATCCATTTAGGTCTCGGAACAGTGACGTAAAGAACTATTACGAAATTCTAATTTTCAAAAACTCAATTTTCCAAGCTTTTCTTCATCCCAAAATTCTTGTACTAAAATATAGATATTTGTATAGTTGAAACATCTTTTGAACATATGTATATTGACTCATATCATAAGCATGAATTTAATGAAATTGTCCCAATAATGATTTTTATAAAACAAGGTGTTCTAAAAGTTGGAAAAGTAATGTTTTGGAAATTTTATTTTAACTTTGTTGGAAAAGTTCTTGGATTTATTATAAGTAAATATTTTCCTCTTTTTAACTTTATCTATCTTTTGAAAACAATTCATATTTTCGAAAATAATTTTATTTCTACAACTTCATTATTAGGAGTTAAAAATGTAGTTTCTAAATGTTTTCTTGATAGTGATAAAACTTTCTTAAAATTGACTTGTTCTTAGTTTCTCCTAAAGTTAGTTCCATTTTAAAATAATAGTGTTATTTTAATTTTATTTCCTAAGTAAGATTCATCTTTAAAAAAATTTATTCTTTGATGATTTTGTAAAACTTATCTAACCTTAGTATGTTGATGAAAACTTTACAAATAAGTTTAAGAAAACTTTTGTTAGACAAGAAATTAGTAACATTAAGTTTAAAGAAACTTTCTAATTTCATTGGTTTGAAAAGAGAGTATGTGAAAATTCTACTTTATGTATTCTTTGATGAAACTCTAATGTACCATTATTGCTAAGACTTGTTATGAGTTTACTTAAATTTTTTTGAAAGGTTTGTGAAAGTAAAACTCTTAGCTTTTGATGAAAATTCTTTCTTTAAGTAACCAAAATTTATTTGGAAAGAGTTCACAAAAATATTTTCTTTATATTTTTGTTGAGACAATATCAATATTCATATGCATGAACATGAATATGTAGTTATGTGAAATACAACATAATAAGATAAAATAAATGTAACAAGAGCATAATAGTAAAATCAAGTATTGGGAACCTTAGCTTCATTAAGATATCTCGAGACTAAGAATAGACTAGTCCCAAAAAGAAAAGAAAGAAAATTGTTTTGACTCGATAAGAACAAGTCTAAGAATAGCATGAAGTAAATAAATTGCAAAACATAGAAATAAATAAATAACAAGTGAGCTTATATGCTCTAAAGAAATATATATACATAATATTATATAGAAGTTAGATTAGAGCAAATAATAATAACAATAATAACAACAACAAAATAACAATAATAACATAATGGAAAATATGAATATGAACAAAAACAAAACATGAACACATTGTTACTTCTTTAACTCTCATGAGTCTAAAAAATATACACTAAACTCATGCTAAGCTATATGAACATGATGAGTATATATAAGAAATTTTTACCTAAGGTTATGCATTTGTTGAAGAGGAATAGAATGGGTTGTAGTAATATATGGGAAATGTTTTTATGGAGAGAAGAGAGGACTTGGGAGGGAATTTGAGAGAGAAAGTTTGTGGAGTGATTTTGGTAGAGTTTTAGTAGGAAATGAGTTGTATGAAAGAATGGATGAGGAATGGGGTATTTATAGAGTTTTAGAGTGGAAATTAATGTGATTAAAAATAATTTGAAAATGAAATAAAATTGAGATGGGAGAGGGACAAAGGGGCGCCGGCTTGCCTTGTAGAGGGGGAAATTAATTTATTTTGTTGTTTTGTAATAAAAAGAAGTAATGTATAAGGTGTGATGTGATTAAAGTTGTATGGGAAAGGTAAATTGTAAGGTATATGTATGCCAGTATGTAAGAGTAAAGTATAAGAAAAAGTAGAGATAGTGAAATAGTAATGAATAGTAGAAAAGTATTATGAATAGTAGACTAGACAATTAAAATACCGGTAGTAAAGAAAATAAGAATAAAAAGCTTATATATGATATTTTTAGTTACCAAAATATTTTAAAACTGATATTTTTAAAAACATTATATTTTTACAAGTCTAATGGTGGTGTCGGAATATTTTCACTATCCGGTGTGCCGATGCACGGTTTTCAAAAACTGATCTTATTTGAATCCGAAAGACACTAGAAAAAATGCGAATCATATATTTTTAAGCTTTCCTATATTATTACAAATTATTATCCATAATTATCTCAATTTTTTTGTTTAGGGTTTATGAACACGGGATTATCGGATCTAGATTCACTAAACTAAACATAGAATTAGATTTATTTTAGGGTTCCGGTTTGACTTCCGGTTCTTTAGGGTTTACTATATTACCAAAAAATCTAGGGGCTTCCATTTCCTAACACACGCAATTAGAAATTATCTCCATAAGCAGATGGACCATTCAAGGTTTTGGAACACATTAATGATAATGCTTATAAACTTGAATTACCAGGTGACTATGGAGTTTCTACTACTTTCAATGTTGCAGATCTCACGCCATATATACCAGATGATGAGTATGCTAATTTTCAAGATTTGAGGTCAAATATTTAACAGCCTAGGGGAAATGATAGGGATCAAATTCCCATAGGTCTGATCATACGAGCTAAAGCTAAAGGATTACAGAGTTTGACTCAGAGAATTCTGTTGATTCAGCCTTAAGAAGATGAGTATAACTTCTTACATGGTTATAGGATGTATCATACCAATGTTCATAGATCAATTTGCAAGAAGCTAAGAAGAGAACAAGAAGGACTCGAGATCTTCCTATCAACTACGGCCATAACACCGACTGATATTCATGGGAAAGGAGATCCCCCTGATGAACACAGCCGTAACCCAGGTAGTGTTGAAGAATGAGCGAAGAAGAGGAGATCACGCCTGTGACCAAAGGCATTATCAACAATAATGCCCTTAATGAAGCCGTAACCATGTTGGGAATTTTGCTCTAAAGAGATCACGACCAGGCCTACAGTCTTGACAATGCCCATTATCTCAATATAGGCGTGATAAGCTTGAATCAATATTGGCAAATTTTGTACCGAGGAGATTACGGCTCGGACTATGCCCGATATGATGCCCGTAATCCCATATGTGGCCGTTTTATGTGCTTCCTCAACAAAGGACGATGTGCATGTAATAGCAATCTTCTGATGCCCCGTAAGTGGGCAATACTGATTTGGATTGCCCTTAATAAGAGAGCATCAAAAGTATATACTATTGCGCAATGTTCATTGAAGTCATTGGAAGCAACATGACCCTTGAGATGATCCTAATCATATACATTGAGTGTCTGCAATATCAACCGCAAGATTGGATAGAGTTGTATGAATTTTTTAGATGTGATCCCATATATCAAGTATGTAAATACATAGTTGAAAATAACCTGCTTTTCTATAAACATGCATTTCATTGTTGTGCCCATTGGTAATGGCGTAGTGGTAGACACATGTCAATAATACTCATAAAAAAAAAAAATTATAAGATAGGAATAATTTATTAGGTTAATTTTTTTTCCTTTTTTTTTTTTCTGTTTGATGATTTTAGATTTATGCTAGTTAGTTCACTAGGCTCTGAATACAACAACAGCACTAGTGCACGACGCCAGCCTAAATGGGTTATTTAACAATATAGAAACTCATCTGATCGCTGGTAAGTGGTAATCATTATAATAATAATAAACTCATCTCATTACAACATGAGCTTTAGGTCGTGTTTAGTGTATTCGATTGCATTATTTATATGAAATTTATTAAAGAGCTCTTCTTTTTGTTGTCATAAGTAGAGATTATCTTAATAACCATGACTCAAATTCTATTCAAACATTAGAAATTTCAACTCTTACTAATCTTCGTGGCGTCCTTTTATCGAATATGGCTTTAAACTAAAATACTTAACGTAGGCTTTCTGATGGTGATGGACGATTCTGAAAAAATAAGGTCGCTTCGTTTCCCAACATAGTCAACAAGGGCTTGAGTCAATTTGCTGAAAAAGGGAAA
Source organism: Combretum micranthum (assembly GCA_024138025.1). Lineage (NCBI taxonomy): Eukaryota > Viridiplantae > Streptophyta > Magnoliopsida > Myrtales > Combretaceae > Combretum > Combretum micranthum. Next base: position 28,688 of record JAMXBD010004541.1, on the reverse strand, counting down.
GTATTTTAATTTTACATGAACATTTCCTTGCATGTTTAGCCATCACTGTCGTTTATATGGTTGATCTCATTTCTTTTGCAATGGATAATCAAGTCTAGTGGATCGAAGGGAGATGAACTTGCAGTGTATGTAGGGCTTATCATTGGAATTTTCTTATTTCATATTCTACTTGGAGGAACAATAAAAGAAAACCTAAAAATTTTTTCAACCCATTATGGACAATATATACGCGCAAGCCCTCGAAAGAGTATAGACAACCAAATAATGCATATCTATGAACAAATTATAAGAACAATAATTTATATAAAACTGATGTGTATCAACAGCAAAGAAAAAATTTAAAAAATTGCAGGGATTGTTAAAGTAAGAACCGGCATATCCTTATATTGAAGAAAATGACAATACTAGAATTTGAAGCAAACATCTTTGAGGACAGACCCAAAGCGCCTAAGCATCAATGCTACCATGAGAAAGTAATATTCAGCTGAACAAGTTTTACGAAGCAGATCCACACCACACCTAGTTACAACATCCACAAAAAAATTCAGATCCAGAAGAACTCTTCATGTAATGTCACCATATAGTGTACCTCACGCACAAGATATATCACTCAACTTTCCAAGTTAAAATTATTAACAAACAAATTATGATCGATACGATATATAAAAATCAAAAGATTATACATAACAAAACCAAGATATAAAGTTCATTTCAGGGAAAAAAAGAAAAAGACTAGATTCATACAATTTTGATTTTTCAATGCAAGTTCAACATCTCCCAATTACATGAAAAATAAAAGAATAAAATAAAAAGATAAAAAGAAAAGCTAACATACATGTTCCATAACAAATCTAATCAAACGAATAACTAAAACAATAAAAACAACAGCCACCCATACCCAAAAAATGTAGACGTAAACAGACACATCCCATGACGGTTCCCAACTTGATGCTAACATTAATAATTCTACAAGGGAAAACCCCATCAAAACTGTCAAAAAAGCCATGAAAACTATGGTTATGAACAGACACAACTGATTTCTCCACAAACGGATTCCACTCACAAGATACAAGTGTACCATCACCAAGGCCACCAACCCACTTAGACTGATAGAATCCAAAAGAGCCCTACGATGTGCATGTATATATTCGGGAACAGGAAGAAAGTCCTTAAAACCAAGAATAGTAACTCCAATCAACATAAATGCACCCACTACAATGCTAGTCATTGTTAATACTTTCCCCCCCAACTCAGCCATCCATTGCTCATCATGCACAAACATGCTAAATATACCTTTTTGAAACCACTGAAGATTTTCATCTACCCTCCTCACCCATCGTATAGCAGAAGCATGGTTGAATGATCAGAATCTGCATATGAAAGCATTTCCCCGATAGCCTGGCTTTTAAAATCATCATTTTGTTGGAATTGTTGCCAGACCTGTATCGGAGTTTCATTGTTTCTATTCAGCAAACGAGCTGTCCTTGGCCCTAGTTCACGAAGTAAATATTGTACCATCTGCATATAAAATCATGATTTGGCAGTTTAATCATTTAAATAAAATGTACTCAATTATCTAGGATTTAAACAAATTAATAATATATATATATATATATATATGTATACACACAAAAGAAAAAGTTAAGAAATTAACAACCTTGTCCCGTCTATAAATTACGGCCATATGCATAAGCTTGTTTCCATCCCGATCTTCAGCCATTAACACTTCACAGTCATCACTATCATCTCTGTCTTTACAATAATTCATTAAGATTTGTAAAGCCCTCCATCTATTGTGCTTGATGCATAAATGGAGAGAATTATCTCCATTTACTGTTTTCCCTAAACATTTGTAGCAATGTTCCTCACTGTCCAATCTATAATCATACGAATGTCCATGGTGTAACAATTCTTGTAACACCCAATCTTTTCCTTCCACTACAGCCAAGTGGATTGGCATCCTGCCATTAGGATCCTGCCTAAAACAGTCACTAGGGTGCCCATATGCGAGTACAAGCTTCACCATGTTTGATTGCCAGAAGATATAGCCAAGTGAAGTGGACTAGATTCTTCTCTTCCACGAGCAAGGTCTGGATCCCACTTTAAAATTAATTTACAGCAATCGTAATCACCGCCTTGAATTGCCCAATCCAAAGGTGTTTTTGACCTTGAACGGCTTAATAAAACTAAACTCCTTGATTTTGGGGGTTCAACTCTAATTCATCCAATATGGCCGATAATGAGTCCTTATCCCCATGATGATCTGCCGCGTCACATAATTTCTTCATATCAGACTCCATGTCTACCTGTTATAATCAAACTACCTTAGAATAGGTAGACATATTGATTACTAGATGTAATCATAGACAAAATCGTATCATATCAATAACCGTATCTTCACCCTTCCTTAGCGAAAGCTAATCAAGATCTATAGAATTAACATTCTTTGAAATCTTTTCTTCAATAATTTAAGAAACATCAGAGACTGCCTCGGTTTCAAGTTCAGATTTAAGGAAAAGAGCAAATTTATATTCTAAGGATGAAATTGCCCTTTGGTTCAACATAGGAGCTTTTCTAATATTCTTGGTTTTAAACCCACTTTCTATAGAAAATTTAACATTCTTTCCATTTCCTTTGATTTCCAACCATCCAAACACTTTTTTCTATGTCTAAAATTTACCATTTGCTTTTCAATACAAAATGCAACATCAATTCTATACCAAAAAGGTAAATACATTAACCCATCCAGACAAGGTAAAATTGTTTGCTTTCAGCTGCAAAAAACCAACTTTAAGCGCAGGTGATATTCTCCACAACAGTGAAATCATAGCTAGAATTCTCTTGAAATAATTGAATAAATTTTGATATTTTATATAGTCAGTTTGAATTGTTTGGTTGTTGTGTTTTATTAACAAGTGATATATAAATAGATTGAAGACCAATCTTATAATTCCTTTAGGTCCACATTCTTGGCGCACACATTCCCGTGGAAGAACACAATCTGCACGCATTATGGGATCAAGAGTGCACATTTTCTTCAAAATTATATATGCAAGAATTAGATGAAATTCTCTATAGATGCCTAAACCCAGAATACTCAAAAAGTTTTCTTCTTTATTTAACTCAAGAAACAACACACAGGAACAGACTTCACTTGATTAAAAAAAAAAAAAATACAAGAATGAGAACCAGCTGAGATGCAAGAGGAGCCAGGTATTGACTGAGGACTCACCGGGCAAAGGATTCGTAGGCCACGAACCGACTCTGTCCGTCTGTCGTCGGCTGGAAGAATGTCTGAATGAGAACCAGCTAAATATGTCGGTAGTCTCGGACCTCGGTAGTCGGTACAGGGGTTTGGGCTCGAGCTGGTGGTGTGGCAGGGCACTGGTCGAGCTGGTGGTTCGGTCGGATTTTGGAGTTTCGGTCTTCAGAAGTTGGAGGGTTTGGGGAACGGGTTTCTGAAAATGAAATCTGATTAGCGTTTTTGCCACTTTTGAGTAATTTTTTTTTTTTTCAGCCGTTGCACTTTCAACCGGGTGACTTCTAAGGCTGGTTCCAATTGGATCGAACCGGCCGGTCCATACCTGCTTTATAATATTGATAACAACTGAAAATGTATGAATTTGCAGTGGAAAGCGGAAATAGAGTTTAAAAAAATAATAATAAAATAGGACAAATAGAAATTAGTTTTATCAAAGATTAGTATTAACTATTCCTTAAATTATGTAAAATATATCAGCATTCCATTTTTTTCAAAATACAATAATTAGTCTTCTATTTCATCAACGTCGACAATGATATGGTGTATATGTATATATATTAATATATTTTTACCATACATTATTAATTGTTTTATATATATTAATATATATTTTACCATAAATTATTAATTTTTTTATTTAAATATTTTAATTTTATATATTACTAGCAGACAATGTACTCGCAATACATGTGTAAAACTTAAAAACAATGATTTAGTGAAATTTAAAATGTAAAAAAATTAATAAACCATGAAAATTGAAAATAATTACATTCAAATTGTTTTGCTTATGAGTATAACTAAGAATTAATGTATAATGAAATAACACTTTAAGAAAATATATTAATTATGAAATATCCTAACCTTTCACCTAAGTTAGAAATTGGATTTAGATAGATTAAAATGATGCAAGTGAAATATATGATGAATTATGATTAGAAAAGTTAACAAAATTAATTTAGTAAATACAATTAAATTAAAATTTGAGATTTGAAATTCTTAGACCCCATATAGGTTGTTTGAAATGTATAGTGGATCTTTAAATCCCTAAACTTTAGCCTAACATTTTACATTCTTAATTCTCATAAAATTTGGAATCACATGCTTTCTTAACAATATAATATTTGAGCCTAAGCTCAAGTTAAATATTAATTTGATAAAAACCAATCTCCTCAATCAATTTCTTATCTAAGTTCTTTATTTCTAACCTATTGATCCTCAAATTATTTTTTTAAAATATTTTCAAAACTAAAGATATTGATTTGAAAGTTCTAACCTAATACATTTGTTTTAAAATATCTCTTAATTTTTCCCTCTATATATATATACCTTTTCTTTTTTCCCATTTGGCTGCCTTTTCTCTTTCTTCCTTCTTCCTTTCCATCATTTCTTTTTCTCTCTCTTTTGCCTTCTTGCCATTTCTCAAAATTTAAGCCATAAATTTCAATTTTAACAAGTTTATAAAGGAAATCAAAGATAGAAAAAAAGATAGAGAATGAAAATCATGCTAGATATAACTCCAAAAGCTTAGGAGAAGTATTGGTAGAAAGAATCAAGAAGTTGGGTTTTTGCTCAAAAGATAAGTACTATTATTTTCTTTGCTTTAAATATTTTATATGTATGTAAATAATGTATTAGGACTAGATATATGTAATTCTTATGATGATTGTGATAAACCAAAGATGTATGACCATATTTGTTAAAAAATCTAAAAATGAGCATGTTGCGTAGACTAAGTGTTTAATGAAATGAATTGTGATAATATGATATAAAAATGTATGTCGAAGTGTTATAAGTTATGTTTATAGATGTACATGCTAATAATAGGATGTTTAATTTTAATTGGAATGTTTGCAAGTTAGTGAAATTTGAAGAACACACGGAAGGAAAAAGTAACAGGGATTCCCCTATTCATCGAGGCCCATGATCTCCTCGAAGCAAAATATTTTTGAAGGCAATGGCCTAATCACAGCTGTGATAAGGAACATGATCTCCTCTAATCACACTTTTCCTCTTAGTCACGAGCGTGATAGGGCCCATATCAACCATCACGACCCCCAAAACAGGTGTGCTAAGACAAACGAAGGAGATCACATGCTCAATAACGGGCATGACGAAGATGGTGACGACGATCACGGCCTCCATCACAGGCATGATTTGTCCCATGGAGGTGCTCATAAAAAAAAAAAAAGAAAGAAAAAAAGAAAAGAAAAGAAAAGGAAGAAAGAAATAAAAATAAAATGAAATAGATAATGATATATGATATGTTATGTTAGTTAATTTGTACAATTAAGAATGAGTTAAGATAATTTATGGATTAATAAATTAATTAGAGTTTACATAGTTCTTGAGTATAAAATGAACTTAGTTAGTTAACTTAAGTTCAACTTAACCTAAATGAACTAAAATGAATTAGATTGATTTTGTCACGCCCCGAGGGTATTCTAATAATAATAATCAAGAATCACTCGATTACCATTATTAGGTTACCTTCTAGGAGTGACATGATTTCCAAAAACAGGATCTTTTAGTTGCTTGGATGGAATAAACAAACATATATAAGATGTAAACTAGTAAACAATTTTTACAAACTATAATATTACAGATCATATGCTTTATAAGTCCTTACCACTATAGCTGATGATTCTAATGCACTTTAAATGCATCACAAGTCTATTACAGATATAGATATTCTAACCCTATACTAAACTTTAAACTTCTGGCTTCTAATCTCTTACCGGGACCATGCTCCTGCTAGTAATGAGCCAGGGTCGCAAAGTGAACCTGAAAGGACTGTGAGAGTGTGAGCTAAAACACAAGCTCAGTGAATAACCAGAACTTATTACACATAACATACAAGTTATTTAACAATCATATGAAATGCATCAATCACACAAATGAACATTACAAGCTTGGATAACCCGGAATCCAAACAGGATGAAGATTTATGCCCTCTCATCGGGGTTGAAGGATCATAATCTATGGTCCACCTACCCAGGAGAGACTTAAGCTTTCAGGAAGTAATAATATCCAATTTAATTATCTCTTTAAGCTTATCATGTTTCATTAGTTATTTCCTGTTTAGCTTTAGAAACTCCACTAAGTGTTAGTTATTCCCATGTAATACCATAAGCGGCGTCCTTCGTTTACCATGTAGTTCCTATGGTATTAACAGAACAAAAGTAATCTTGCAATTAACTAATAGCTCTCTGGCTTAGATAATTCAAGCATTACCAGAGATCCGAGAAACTAACACGTAGTAGGCTACCACTTACTCCAATGCTTTTTATGCATAGTATGTAATGCATGATTATTTTTCATTATGGTACCAGTAGTTTTTAATCAATTTGAAGGTGATCAAGCAATACAGACACTCAATTAGATACTACATCCATTATCAAGATACATGCATTTGTGTTATCACTTATTTTAGAGTGACATGGCAATCAATGGGATACAATACACAACTTTCATATTTCAAACAGTTCACCAATTTTCATTATCTTTTTATTTAAGGTTCACTACTAGTACAAGCACAACCAATGTAATAAGACTGAGTTACTCACCTGCCCATCCTATTTAATCGTAGTAATCTTCAGGTAGGTCCTCCCCAATACCCGAGTCACCTATTGAGATAAATAATATAATCGTTAGAATTTCCAGACTATACAATCTAGTTCCTATGAATATTTAAGTGTCTTAATGGTTTGTTGGGTTTTTGTTTTATTCTTAACTAGTTCTTTCAAAATAGGCCTAAGTTCTAATTCATTGTATTCACAGTTTTATTTTATTAATTCTGGTTAGATACTTGAATCTATTGATTGGGTATTTGAAAAGTTTAACAATTTAGTTAATTTATTTTTATTGTTCAAAACTATTAGTTTTCCTTTTAAAGTACTTAATAAATTTTTTTGTAGAGTATAGGTATTCCTATACTCGTAGTTTTAGATTATCTAAATTTCCATTGTTATCTACTCCTTTTAAATATGTACGTAGTATTTACTAAACTCCATATTATGGGTCTGTTTGGATTGTCTGTTTTTCATCTGTATCTGTATCTTTTTTAAAATGATATTTATAAATATATCCGATTTGCATCTAAATTTTATCTATATTTGTTCTATTTGATCTTTTGATGAGAACTGTCAAGTTTTTTTTATCTATATCTATTTCTTGATAAATAATTTGTTAGCAAAAAGTTTAAAAAAGTGTCTATATCTGCCAGAAAAAAGCCAAAACAAACAGACCCTATATATAGATATGTACATATATATATTTTTCTATAAATTAGTTAAATATTATCTTTATGAAAATACACTTACTAATAAGAGGATTTATAAATTTTATTATAATTATTTTCGAAAATTTCTCCTTTTACCGTAAATACTAAGAATATTAATAATTTTATATCAATAATAGTACTAAAAATAATTATAACATCAATACTAATTAATGATAACAATAAATAATAATAATAATAATAATAATAAATAATAATAATAATAATAATAATAATAAAATTTCCGAAATAGATTAAATAGAATAATTATATTTCATCACATTAGTAATTATAATAATTGTCTTATACTTTAACTCATATTATTACTAAAATAATTTTAGTCTTATATTCCTATTTATTATTATTTCAAAAATAATATTTTCGAAATTCTAAGAATATATTTAAAAATATTAATAATTATAATTAGAAATCTATTATGCGGAAATTACTTAACAAAGTAATTTATATTTCTAAAATTCTTTTTGGATTAATAATAATAGATTAAATATTTAAACATCATATACTTAATAGTGTCAGAAAATAATTTATTTTAAATTTAAATAAATAAATAATTTCAGATTTTATATTATTATATTATAATATTACTATTACTATTCTAGAAAAATAAATAAATGCGGAAATAATAATAAAAATTCTAAAATTACTTATATTATTATTTATTATATATTTATATTTATTGAGTTTCGTTTTTCTTTTCTTTTTCTTTTTTTTTTTAAAAAAAAATTGGCCGAGTAGGTACACGGGTTAAACACGCCCGTGTACCCAGCCGTGCTCATCGGGGTTTCGCTATTCATCGTCTTCCCCGATGAGCCGCGGCCTATTCCGGCGAATCCCGACGTCAAAACGTCGGGATTTTGGATCCAAACGACTCCTAGGAACCTAATTAACCTAAATATCCAAGAAAAACAACATAAAAAAACATGTTATCCACGATTTTGATCATTAAGCTCGGCTAGGGTTTAGGAAAATCACCTTCGTTGTGGCTTCTCGGTGAAATCCGAAGCTCCTAGTGGACTTGGTTAGCTTCCTAAGATGTTTAGAAGTCAGTTTCAATCCTTAGAATTGAAAGAAAACTCGTGATATAAAATCAACTTACCTCAGCTCGTTTCCACGCGGTTTTTTCTAGTTTTTTGTTCGAATTTTCAAACTGGGTTGATGTGAGGGTTTAAAAATCGTTTTCTGGGTTGGTTCGACTCCTAATAAGATGTAGATGGATTCTGGAAAGTTTGAAAGAGTTTGGAGTTCGTTTGCTTATCCATCTAAGTTCGTTTGCATATATATATATATATATATATATAACGAAGTGCAAAGTTTTGGCCGCGTTTCTTCCTCAAATCTGAAACGAATTGCTCTTGTTTGTTGTTTTCCATTCATCCCTTTGTTGGTTTATAATTAATGTGGGGGGGGGGTGGGGATTTGGCCGATTTGTATTGGCTTAGGTTAGATTTACATTGACTTCAATGTAAATTATTGAGGAAATTCCGGCTCACTAATTTTAAGAGAATCACAGCCCTTCAAATCCAAAATCACATCTCCTGCAAGTTGTATTATACTCATAATTAAATTATATATTAGTTAGATTTTATTTAGTTGAGTTTTCGAGTAGTTTATTACACTATTAGGGTATATTTTAGCTTATATATGTAAATATATATGTACAAAGGTCTTAAATGAATCCTACAAGGTGTTTAGTTTAACAAAAAGTACAAATTTAAGTTTTAATAGTACGTATTTATTTGTTTAAGAAAAGTTTATCCTACACGATTTAAGTTTTATAAGCTTTTCGGGTCAATTTTCGTTTCAGGCTCCAAGAGCTTTAGAAAACCCTAATTTGATTATTGGTATGATTCAATTCTGTATTTGAGGTCTAGATCTCAAGATATACATCAGTTTATGTTTTTATTAGGTATTTATAATCCTAACAGTTCATCTTAAAATCAAAATTTTCTAACTAAAACCCTATCAAGTCATTTACTTAATATTACTACTAATATATAGGCTAAATTAGTTATATATATTAGATTTGGATACTCACTATGAAATCTTATCAATGTAGTTTATTACTGACTAGAAATCTCAATTTTTAGGGTTCCAAAGCAAATATAGGTTTGTTACTATACCTTGTTTTAATTCCAGGTCTCTATTGAATACTACAGTAATCACTTAATACCCATATTTAGGTTTTCCTATATAACATGTCTGTTTGACAAGGATTCGGGTTTGGGATTTGAAGTTTCCTTTGATCACCATCTTAAATTATCAACTCATAATACAAAATCTCGTTTTGGAATCTATTGGGGTCAAAGAAGTTCTTTTATAAAGTTTACGAGTCCCAAACCGATCAAATTTAAAGTGTCTATCTAATCTAGAGTTTCTGTTTAACTCCTAGGGTTACTAGTCAGTTTCTAATTTCTACTCTAGAGTCGTATCGTAGGGTGGAAGTTTTCGGGTTTACAGATTTAGTTTAACCGCTTGACTTAATAATTGGATTAAATGGTGGATTCTAATCATTTTGGCTAAGCTAAGATAATATGAGCTTAATAATTATAACTTTCTTAGAATAATGAATTGGGTTAAACCATAAATAACATGGGGAATATGTTGTTTCAAATGTTTATTTGATTTAGATATGTATGTTTTTTAGTATGAATGATGTGATGATGCTTTTGTAATAAAATACTATAACCTAATTGAAAAGAAATACTTTGACAAACAAAGGAAAATTGTCCGTATTTTGGCGGGGTGATATTCGTAGCCATAGCGGGGTTTCAAATTAGTGTCTAATCAAATAGGGTCTAGAAATAAGTTTGATGTAATTGGATAGTTAATTTAAATACTTATATGGGTTTAATTATTGAAAAGATATATGGATAACTAGATTATCAATTGAGATAGTGACCAAGCCTCTATTTGGATTTCATATAAAAGGTACGTAGTAATTGCGTGTTGGATGCTAAGATAGACATATTAAAATGAATTAAAATTTAAAGACGAACTAAGTATTAAGTATTGTGTCGTGCATATGCTGTTGAATCTGGTCCAAGGAGTGGCAACCTTGTCCGAGCAAACATGGTAGTTTAGACGCTTATGCTACCCCCATCATGGTGCCATGACATTTGTAGGTAGCTCAGCGGGCAGTCCATAGGGCAAACGATATCGGTGTAATGTCTATTTTGATTGTTGAGAAGTAATATATTGAGGTTTACATTTATAGGACCGGTTAAACCCTTTTATATTATGGACTGAGATGGGTAAAGTACGTATAACGGTTGTGAACCCTAGATGAGGCTTCTATTCTTTATCGGTTACATCATTTAAGAGATATATATATTTAGACTGCCTATATCAACCTCCTGATCATCGTGTGGTTACTCAGGACCCCAGATTCCCAGTAGCTTGTTTCGAAGTCTGAGTGTTCCAGTGTTGATTTGCTTACTTTAAAGAAAAGATAATAACATGTTATTTGTTGCCTTGCATTTAGTTAAGCTCGTGTGTCACTCCATGTATGCATGTGTTACTGTGTATTGAGCTTCGACTCAGTATTGTTATTGTTGTTCCTTTTCCAGGTTTTGAATTGATGATTGATGAGGATGAATGTGACGTGATGGTTATGGTGTTGATGTCGATGATGGGAATATGATGATGATGTAGACGATGGTGTTGTCGTTGTTGAATGATGTTAGTGATGATGTTGTTATGGTTGATTGTAAGAGCCGAAAAATTTAAGTAAATAATTCAAAAATAAACATCGAAGATAAACTCTAAAAATGACTTCAAATTAAAACCAAACTTCGATTAGCCCTAAATCACGAACGAATGTAGAAATTTTTTAATCATAAGAAAATGAGAATCCTTAAAAAAAAAATAAATAAAAAATACGAACTAAACATTCTTTAAATCAAAATCACTACATATGACAAATTCTATACTTAACTCTGACTTGTAAAATCGGGTAATATAGAACTCAAAAAATTATTAAAAAGTAAATAACGATAAACCTTCAGAAATAAAACCCAATTAAAGAATTCCGAAAATGTTAAGAGATATTAAATACATACAAAAAATAAAATTTAAAATAAATTTCTCAAACTAAATGTGTTGTATAAACATAAACCCTCAATTTCCAAATTGGCAAAGATCTAAACCGGAAAATCACCCGCGAACCCTAAGTGGAGTATAGTAATCTAAGTCCGGCAATCTCATGCTCTCAACCCTAAAGGCCGAGGTGTGGTTTAAGTGTATAGAGTAACTCGTAGTAATACAAGTGTCATGCCCCAAAGGGTACTCTAAACGAGGCAGTTCACCACATACGGTATTAAAACTTAAGAATGACTTCACAAAGTCATGCGAAAGTTTTCAATACCATATGTAAGGCGTCTAACACAATAATAAGAGACACCGGTGGGATATATAGTTCAGGATAGTAAATATAGCATACAAGAATTCTAGATAATTGTCTCATTTCAACATTATAAGAATATCATCCTTACATCATCTTAGGGGCTTTTCCCCTATAATTCTCCAAACAATAATATCAACTTAATCTTTCTCATAACAAAATAATACTAACACCATAAGACATTGAAGGATAATTAACCTAAGATCTTCAAAGATATCCATAAACTTTTCCAAAACATAATCCTACTCGAGTATATCTAGTCCTCGTGCATAAAAGATATTAAACTTGATACAACAAAGGTCTATCGGGGTATAAGCATAACTAGCTTAGTGAGACTATTCCTAAATTAACATACTTGTATAAACAATTTTCAAACAAGTTATTGAACAAGCATATGAATGCATCAAGCAAGTGATCAAGCAATGCATATGATCTACCGGAAATCATATGTTTAAATGGATTAACCCCTCCATTCAGGGTTAGGTGTTCCAGGCTCTTAAAACCTATCTTTAAAATCCAACTCATGTAGTTTATTTCAAGTGCCTACTCGCCCATCTCAAAATAGTTCTTTCAAGCTCCTAATAGCCCATCTTAAAATAGTCATTTCAAGCTCCTACTTGCCCATCTTGTAGATTTCTGGCTACTGCAAACTCGGCTACTGTACTCTTGTCCCATCGAGTATAGCAGCTCATGCAATGAAACTAACTACGTGATATGCATGAATCATTTAATATAATTCATAGTATATGATTACAGTAATTTAGAGGTTATCACAGAATTTTGCACATACTCCAACAGAATAATAGAAAAACGTAAGTTAATTAACAACGATTCATGCATCGGTATGCTTAACATTCTTTCAACCAATATTATCATACATAATTCATTTTCATCTTTTCCTACTTCTAGTGCCTCTAGCTACAAGCACAACCAAGTACGTAAAAAGGTAGGAAATAAACTCACTTGGCCACGAGGATCTATCTTTCTTATGGATGAGTCGATCGGTAAATCCACTAATCAAAATAATCCTCCTGGTATGAATACTCCTCCTCGGGATCACCTAATCAAGAAGAATACACATAATGAGCATTTCTTATTGATTCTATGGTACTTACCAAAAACTATGTCACAAGATCGTTAAAATTCGCATAGAAGGTAATTCCAACTTAAAATGGCCATAACTTGGTCATTTTAACTCGAATTGCGCAAATAATATACCGTTTTATATCTACTTGAAAAAATCTATCAATTTCTAAGGTTATTTTTGTCATAAAAATCTATTTAGGTTGGAAAATACTATGGTACGGAATAGTTACGAATTTATAGTTAGCAAAATAGGATTTTTCCAAACTTCACTTTATTAAAAAATCCTTAAGCAAAATATATGGATATATATAGTAGAAAAATCCTTTGAACATATAGTTATACTGATATTGTATGCATGATTCTTGTAGTGTTGTCTCAATATTGATATTTCATAAACAATTTGTCTTTACGGGTTTTAAAAGATAAAACTTTTTCAAAATTTCTCCTTTCTGAATTGTTAGAAGGAAAACTAAAATATATTTGAGTTATTATAAGTAAATATTTTCCTATTATAATTTCATTTTCTCACTTTTCGAAAATAAATTCATTTTCAAAAATTTGGTTCTTTAAGTTATCTACTAAATTTATTTCTAGTGATTGAAAATAAGCTTTTCAAAATATATTTTAAGTTTTTGATGTGGTCAAATATTTGAAGTTATGTTAAATGTATGTTTTCCTCTTATTTTTATATCATTTCTCTTCTTTAGGAAATAAGTGTACCTTTAAACTTTACTTACTTGACAAATTTTATTTTTCTAAGCTGGTTTCTGAAATAGTGAGTTGATTTTATCTTAGTTTGAAAAACTTGTTTTATTCTTAATATTTGTTAAGGGGTGGAATAATTCCTTTAGACAAGTTTATAAGAAAAGTTTTCTTAATAAAGAATTATTAACATTAGAACTTAGCAAAAATTTCATTTTAATTTTGAAAAGAGAATAACAATACAAAATTTAAGTTTTGAAGAAACTTTCATAGTATGTAATTTTCAAAGTCTATAATGAATCTATTTAAGTTTTACAAAAGATATGGTTAAGTTGAATATTAGGTTCAATGCTAAAAATTCTATCTTTATGGAGTATTTAGTTTTGATTTATAAAAAAAATGAGTTCTTTTTATTTAAAGAAATCTTGGGCACTATTACTGTAAGCCTCCAAATTTTTTGAGAATGATTTTGGGATACCAAATTTGAAACCCTAAAGTCTGACCCAAGTTGAAACCGAACCTTAAACAATTTCGACTACGGGATTGCATAAGAGAATTTTCAAAAACAAAAATAGAAATTTTAATCATCAACCCGAACATGAAAAGATCCACCTATCCGATCCCTGATTTAAATCCCTCAATTTCTAGGGTAAAGTTGGATTAAACCCTAACCTAGTCAAACCGGAGTTTCAAAAGTCAACAAAGGTCAAGACAATCAAACAACTTCAACTCCGGCAATCCCGTGTTCTTAAACCCTAGAAAAAAAAAATTAAGTTAGTGGCTTAAAATAGTTCGTAATATAAGGTAACATAAAAATATCAGATTCACGAATTTCGAGTGTCTTCAGACTCAAATGGGATCAGTTCTCGAAGAGCGTGTCTCGGAGCTCAAAGTAATAAAAATATTTCTTTAACACCAAAAGACTCGTAATTAAACAAGGATTTCAAAAATATCAGTTTTAGAATTTTTCGGTAACTAAAAATAACAGATATAGCTCGATTACGCATATTTTTATTACTACCGGTATTTTATATGTCTAGTCTACTATTCATTACTATTTCACTATCTCTACTTTTTCTTACACTATTTCTTACTACCTACATACCTATTTTCTTACTTTTTATATTTCCAATACATCTTATATTAAATCATATCTTACATATTAATTATTTTCTTACAAAAAGTTACAAAACAAATCAACTCCTCCCCTCTACATCGCAAAACCGGCACCATCCTCTCTCTCTTACTCTCAATTATTTTTCTTTTTCAATTTATTTTATTACATAAAAAATTCACTCCAAAAAATTCTATAAATACCATTCCTCCTTCATTCTTTCACACATCCACTTTACATAACAAAACTCTACCAAAATACTCTCTCAAAATCTCTCTCCAACCATTTCCTCTCAAAATACTCTCTACCCATTTTTACTCTTCAAAAAAATAACAAAACCCATTCATCTCTTTTCAAACCTTCCATTAAACCTTAGGTAAAATCCTACTTAAATTTCTTCATCATGTTCATACAACTTAGCATGAGCTTAGTGTATGTTTCTTAGACTCATATGAGTTAAAGAAGCAACAATATGTTCATGTTTTATTTTTTTCATGTTCCTATTTTACATCATGTTGTTATATTGTTATTATTGTTATTATTATTTTGCTCTAATCTAACTTTATAATATTATGTATACTATGTATATATATTTATTTAGAGCATATAAGCTCATTTATTATTTATTTGTTTTCATGTCTTGCTATTTATTTGTTTACTTGTTTTATGCAATTTATTAAGACTAGTCTTTCTAGTCTTAGACTTGTCCATATCAAGTCAAAACAATTTCTTTTCTTTTGGGACTAGTCCATTCTTAGTCCCGGGTTGCCTTGATGAAGATAAGGCTCCCAATAAATGATTGGGATACCTTGATGAAGCTAAGGTTTCCAATGCTTGATAATTTTATTATGTTTCTCTACTTACAAGTAATTCTTTTTACTTTATTATGTATTATCTTTACTTTTACATTGATACATATTCATGCATGATTATAATGTTGTTGTCTTAAATAAAAATAAAAATTAGTTCTTTCAAAAGTAAACTAAATTTCTTAACAAAAGGAATTTTTAACAAAAGATCTAAATTTTTTTTTCCAAAGGAGAAGCTAATCATAAATTCTAGAAGAATTAGTAATATAGATTTCTTCATAATAATAAAAAGAATTCTTTTCGTTTATAAACCAAACTTAATACTCCATAAAGATAAAATTTTTAGCCTTGAACTTAAGATTTTAACTCCAACCATATCTTTTATAAGATTTAAATAGATTCATAATAAATTTTGAAAATCACATACTATGAAAACATCTTCAAAACTTCAATTTTATAATTATTAGTCTCCTTTCAAAAATTAGAATGAAATTTTGCTAAGTTCTAATGTTAAAAATTCTTTATTAAGAAAGATTTTCTTATAAACTTGTCTAAAAGAATTGTTCTATCACTTGACAAATAGTAAGAATAAAAAAAGTTTTTCAAACTAAGGTAAAACCAACTCACTATTTTGAAAACCAACTTAATTTGCCAAAAAGGTAAGTTTTAAAAGTATATCTATTTTCTAAAGAAGAGAAATAATATAAAAATAAGAAGAAAACATACATTTAACACAACTTCGAATATTTAAAACTTAAAGAATATTTTGAAAACTTAGTTTCAATCACTAAAAATAAAGTTAGTAGATAACTTAAAGAACCAAAATCTTTGAAAATGAATTTACTTTTGAAAAGTAAGAAAATGAAATAATAATAAAACATTTACTCATAAAAAATCAAATATATTTTTGTTTTCCTTCTAACAATTCAAAAAGGAGAAATTTTCAAAAGTCTTGTCTTTTAAATCCTTAAAGACAAATTGTCTATGAAATATCAATATTGAGACAACACTACAAAGATCATGCATACAATATGAGTATAGATATATGTTCAAAGGATTTTCAGCTATATATATATCCATATATTTTTGCTTAAGGATTTTTGAGTAAAGTAAAGTTTGGAAAAAATCATATTTTGTAAACTATAAATTCGTAACTATTCTGTACTGTAGTATTTTCCAACCCAAAAAGCTTTTTATGACAAAAATAACCTTAGAAATGGATAGATCTTTTCGAGTAGGTAGAAAACGATATATTATAAGCGCAATTCCGAGTTAAAATAACCAAGTTACGACCATTTTAAGTTGGAATTACCTTCTACGCGAATTTTAACGATCTTATGACACAAGTTTTGATAAGTACCATAGAATCAACAAGAAATACTCATCATGGGTATTCTTCTTGATTAGGTGAACCCGAGGAGGAGTATTAATACCCGGAGGATTATTTTGATTAGTGGATTTACCGATCGACTCATCCATAAGAAAGTTAGATCCTCATAGCCAAGTGAGTTTATTTCCTACCTTTTTCGTACTTGGTTGTGCTTGTAGCTAGGCACTAGAAGTAGGAAAAGATGAAATGAATTATGTATGATAATATTGGTTGAAAGAATGTTAAGCATATCAAGGCATGAATCGTTGTTAATTAACTTATGTGTTACTGTTATTCTGTTGGAGTGTGTGCAAAATTCTGTGATCACCTTTAAATTATTATAAACATATACTGCGAATTATATAAATGATTCATGCATATCACGTAATTAGTTTCATTGCATGAGCTGCTATTCTTGATGGGACAAGAGTTTAGTAGCTGGGTGTGCAGTAGCCAGAAATCTGCAAAATGGGTAATAGGAGCCTAAAATAAACTACATGAGATAAATTTAAAGATGGGTTTTAAAGATCCTGGAACACCTAACCCTGAATGGAGGGGTAAATCCATTCAAACATATGATTTCGGTAGATCATATGTATTGCTTGATCACTTGCTTGATGCATTCATATGCTTATTTAATAACTTGTTTGAAAATTATTTATACCAGTATGATGATTCAGAAATATTCTCACTAAACTAGTTATGCTTATACTCCGATAGACCTTTGTTGTAACAGGACTATATCTTTTATGCCCGAAGACTTCATATGCTCGAGTTGGATGATGTTTTAGAAAAGCTTTTGGGAATCTTTTAAAGATCTTAGGTTAAAGGTATTTAATGTCTCTTGGTATTAGTATTATTTTGTTGTGAGAAAGATTAAGTTGATATTATAATTGCTTGGAAAATTATAGAGGAGAAAAAAATCCCCAAGATAATGTAAGGATTATATTCTCTTAATAATAAATTGGATGATTATTTAAATTCTTGTATGTTGTATTTACTATCTCGAACTATACATTCAACCGGTGTCTTCTATTGTTGTGATAAGACGCCTTACGTAGGGTGTTAAAAACTTTCGCATGACTTCGAGGAGTCATTCTT
The DNA here is from genome assembly GCA_024138025.1 of Combretum micranthum. Lineage (NCBI taxonomy): Eukaryota > Viridiplantae > Streptophyta > Magnoliopsida > Myrtales > Combretaceae > Combretum > Combretum micranthum. The sequence continues at coordinate 10,549 of JAMXBD010004541.1, read as the reverse complement.
AAGTTTTAATACCGTATGTAGTGGGCTGCCACGTTTAGGGTACTCTTTGGGGTGTGACAATTACATAAAAACTTATGATCAATTTGTCTAGCTTTTGAAAAACAAAATTTAGACTTTCTTGTTGAAAACTCCTTTATTGAGAAATCTAGTTCACTTTTCCTTGTTTAAAAACCCATTTTATATTTTTATTAAGACAACAATATTATAATCATGCATGAATATGATTATGTAGCATGTGAAAGTAAAGATAATACATAATAAGATAGAAAGAAATACTTGTAAATAAATAAACATAATAAAATAGTTAAGCATTGGGAACCTTAGCTTCATCAAGGTATCTCGGTCATGTATTGAGAGCCTTAGCTTCATCTAGGTAACTCGGGACTAAGAATAAACTAGTTCCTAAAGAACAGAGAGAGAGATTTGTTGCAGAGAGGTTTTGAGAGAGTATTTTGGTAGAGTTTTGTTATGTAAAATGAGTGTATGGAAGAATGAAGGAGAAGGGGGTATTTATAGAATTTTTGGAATGAATTTTTGATGTAATAAAATAAATTAAAAATGAAAAATAATAGAGAAAGAGAGGGGTGGCCGATGCATATGAGAGAGAGGGAGGAGAGTATATTTTGTTTGTTTTGTAATTTTTGTAAAGAAAAGAAATAATGTGTAAGGTTTGATGTGAATACAGTTGTATTGGAAATGTAAAAAGTAAGAAAAATAGGTATGTAGGTAGTAAGAAATAGATATAAGAAAAGTAGAGATAGTGAAATAATAATGAATAGTAGGAATAGTATTATGAATAGTAAACTAGACATATAAAATACTGGTAGTAATAAAAATACATGTAAACAAGCTATATCTGTTATTTTTAGTTTCCGAAAAATTCTAAAACTGATATTTTTGAAATCCTTGTTTAATTACGAGTCTTTTGGTGTTATTGGAATATTTTTAATATTTCGAGCTCCAAGATATGCTTTTCGAGAACTGATCCCGTTTGAGTCCGAATGACACTCGAAATTCGTGAATCTGATATTTTTATGTTACCTTATATTATTACAAACTATAAAAAGCCATAAAGTTAAATTCATTTTCTAGGGTTTGAGAACATGGGATTGCCGGAGTTGAAATTGTTTGATTGTCTTGACCTTTGTTGACTTTTGAAACTCTGGTTTGACTAGGGTTAGGGTTTAATCCAATTTTACCTTAGAAATTGAAGGGTTTATATCAGGAATCGGATAGGTGGATCTTTTCATGTTTGGGTTTTCGATATCGAACGATTATTGAACTTTCTATTTTTGTTTTTGAAGATTCTTTTATGAAATCTCGTGATCGAAATTGATTAAGGTTTGATTTCAACTTAGGTCAAACTTTAGGGTTTCGATTCAATATTCCAAAACCATTGTCAAAAATTCGAGCGCTTACAACCTACCCCATCATTCGGGGTTTGGTGATACGTAACCTCAGAACAAGTAGTTTTAGTTAAAAAGATCTATGCTTTCGATCAATATCGCTAAGCACATTAAATCTACTTGAATTGAGCCTTGCTTTCAGACTATCGCCAAGCATTGTCTCCATGTCACCAATCAATCGCTTTCGGTCACTCCGCCTAGTGTTGCTTTTGACCTAAGCTACCATCCTTCTCACCCAAGGATAATAACCCAATGCAATGTGAATCACTTCATGGTATGCATGAACCAATTTACTTATGATATCATAGCATCCTTATTATCAAATTTAAGGTGATTATAGAATTTCATACAAATCAAGTGTTATACTAACACAAACATTAAATCAAATCCGACCTCAATATTCTTAGGATCCTTTCAACAAAATTTCTTGCATACTAATCCATTTGTCTTTTCTTAATTCTAATGCAACTAAATTACAAGCACAATCAAGTAAAGCTTTTTAAGGAAATAAACTCATGATGCCATGTCGACGATTTCTCTAGCGGATGAGTCGCTCACACAATCCACCTAATCGAAATAGTTTTTGAGGTATAGGTATCCATTCTCGGAATCACCTAGCCAAAGAAAATACCCAAAATGATTAATTCTTGATGATTTTCTTGAATTTTGACAAAACAATGTCATAAGAACATCAAAGTTCGTATAAAGGAGAATTCCAATTTAAAATGGCCATAACTTTGTCGTTTTAACTCCGAATTGCGTATATAATATATCGATCTCTATATACTCAAAAAAATCTACCCATTTCTAAAACTATTTTCATCAAACTAGATCATATAGGCTCCAAAAGAGTGGCGATAAGATTCACCACGAATTTTCCAACCAAAAACAATTTTGGTTCAAACATTAAATCATTCAAAATTTGTTTGACAAATACTTAGTTCTCTATATAGTTGAAAAAGTTCACTTTTATAGCTACTTAGCTCATATTTATTCATGCTCAATGTTTGTTGTCCATTTATGTTTCTTGAGTAAAACAATGTCAATTAGGAATTTTAGAAAACTATAATTTTCAAGAAATTCATTTTGTAAATCGTTTGGAATGAATACTTTGATTCTTTTGTTTTCAAAGAATTACCTTATTTTTTACTTATTATTTTCCTAGATAACTTTTTCGAGAAATAATTTTCTTCTTTTCTAAATTCTTTATATTAGTACTACTTTTTCCTATTTATGTTCTATACAATCTCTCTTTGACTATTTATTTGAAAAGATCTAAACTTGAAAATTCTCATTTCTTGCTCATAAGTTTTTCATTATGTTATGTTTTTATAGAAATCATTTTTGTATCAAAAATCATTTTCTTTTTGAAAAACAAAGTGATATAGAAATGATTTAAAAAGCTTTTGAAAACAAACGTAGTTTTAAAAAAAAAATTGTAGTGAGTTTTCTTAAAACTTGGACAGGATTAACTTTTACTTTTGGAGCCATAATTTTATATTTCATATAAACTTATTCTTAAGTGACAAAATCTCCTTTTTTATCAAGTATTTTTAAATCTTTGAAAAAATTTGGACAACAATCTTAATGGCATGATTTATGAGAAATAATAACAAGCAAAAATAACATAAATAAAGTCAAGTATTAGGAGTCTTAGCTTTTTCAAGGCTCCCGGGACTAAGTAGACTAGTCCCAAAAGAAAAATAAAATGATAGAAAGAAAAATTTGTTTTGACTTGATGAGGACAAGTCTAAGACTAGAGACTAGTCTTAAAACAATAAGAAATAAATAAATTACAATGGGAGAAATAAATAAATTACTTTGCATGGAAATAAATAAATTGCAAGTGAGCTTATATGCTCTAAAGAATATGTGAATATATATATATAGATACATAATAATACTTAGATATAACAACAATAATATGAACAAAATAAAACAATATAAACATAAATGGAATTTCATGAACAAGAACAATACATGAACATAGTGTAGCTTCCATAATTTTTAGTTTTTTGAAAACTCACACCATGGTCATGTAAAGTTACATGACATGAGGAGAAGAAAACAATAAGAAAAGTTTACCAAAAGAAGGTTTTTGTAGTGTTATGTGGTTATGGGTTTTATGTAGGTAGAAAGTGGTTTTGAGATTATTTTAAGAGAGTTTTGAGAGGATATTTGAAGAGAGTTTTGAAAGAGTTTTTGTAGAGAAACTTGTGAATAGTAATTGTGTGAAAGAAGTGAAAAAGGAGAGAGGTATTTATAGGAAAATGTGAAGTGATTTTTAAGTGATTTAAATAAAAGAAAATTGAAACAAAATTGAGAGGGAAGAAGGGGGTGTGGGGGGTGCCTGCCATGTGAGAATGAGGGAGAGAGAGATTTATTTTTTATATTTTTTGTTGATTAAATAAAGTAATAAGTAAGATAGATGTAAAATAAAGTTATAGGAAAGGTAAAAAGTAAAGGTCATAGGTTATGGTGTTGTAAGAGTAGGTGTTAGAAAAAGTAGAGATAAAAGAATAGTGTAGAATAGTAGTAAATAGTGTAATATAAAGTAGATATGACTAATAAAGTACCGGCAGTAAGAAATACACGTATAATTGCGATATCTGTTATTTTGACTTACCGAAAAATTATAAAACTGATATTTTTGAAAACCTTATATTTATACGAGTCTAACAGTATATTCGAAATATTTTACTATTTCGAGCCCAGGGACACGCTTTTCAAGAACTGTATCTATTTGGGTTCAAAACAAGTCGCAGTTTTACTAATCTGATCTTTTTAAGCTTCCTAAGGTAATTACAAACTATTCTACATACTAAACTCTTACTTACTTTCTCAAGTTGCTTATTCGGGATTGCCGGACTTTAAGCCATTACGTCTAACTAGGGTCTTGTTAACTTTTGGGTTTCTAGTTGACTTCTAGATTAGGGTTTAAGCTAAATCGATTCCAAAACTTTGGGGGTTTACATAGTGTCCATGCCTTGTCCTGAAAGCTGTCTTCTGAATATTTTTGACTTTCACTCTCAATTGATGATATCCAGATCTCAAGTCTATCTTTGAGAACACTAAAGCTCCTGCCAACTGATCAAACAAATCATCAATTCGTGGCAAAGGATACTTATCCTTGATTGTACTTGATTCAATTCTCTGTAGTCGATGCACAGTCTCATACCGCTATCCTTTTTCTCGACAAACAGAACTGGAGCTCCCCAAGGTGAAACACTAGGTCTAATGAACTTCTTCTTGAACAAATCATCCAACTGCACTTTAAGCTCAACAAGTTCTATAGGAGCCATTCGATAAGGAACTTTTGATTTTGGTGTAGTACCGAGTATGAAGTCAATACCGAACTCCACTTTCCTCTCTGGTGGTAATCTAGGCAGATCCTCTAAAAAAACTTCTGGATACTCACATACAATCGGAACATCCCACAATGCTATCTCCTTCTTATCTTCTTTCACCATAGAAGCCAAAACTGATCCTCCCTATAGTTCATAGGTAGGTAGAACTGGAGGTCTTTGCACTACCAACTTATAAACAAACTGGTCACTATCGGACAAACTGAACTCCACTGCCAAGTACTTTGCCCACCAGCCTACACCCAAAATCACATCAAAATCTAACATATCCAGCACTACCAAATCTACAGGTAGATGTTTACCCTCTATTTCAATATCCACATTCCTACAGATTCTATTCAATACAGACTCATTTCCCAAAGGAGTACTAACAGATACACATCCAGACATAAACTCAGTAGACATACCACAAACAGACATAAAAGATTCAGAAACGCAAGAGAAACTAGCACCAGTATCGAACAACACATATGCACTATGCAAGAGTATAGGGAACATACCTGCGATAGTGTTTACACTAGAGGTCTCACTACGCTGTAAAGCGTAAACCTTTGTTAGTGCTCACTGCCCCTGGCTAGAATAAACTTTGCCATACTGGCCCCCTTTACAATCTATAGCTCTGTGTCCCCTCTGCCCACACTTGAAGCAGAAAACCTATGAAATGACTTTGTCTGTGCAAGTATTACTCTTGTGTCCCAGCTTACCATAAGAAAAGCAAGCATTCTCTACCCACTTGCAATCCTTCACATCATGTACTCCAAGGCATCTCGTACATGTTCTATCTATATTTTGCATTGCTAGCCTGAAATTCTGTGTGACAGGCCTCTTGCCTCTATCCTGTGTTAGTACACAAGTTGTTGGCCTCTTGCCCAAGAATACATGATTCCTTTGTGGTCATGGCTTCTAATCCTGCTCAAGCCCTGCTCCATTGTCTTGACTTTGTTCACCACAGCTAAGTAGTTGCCTAAATCCATCAAATTCACCTGATATTGTATCTCAGGCTTTATTCTAGTGATGAATCTGCTAACCTTGGCCTCTTCACTCTCTTTCAGAGCGTCAGGTACAAATCTCATCAACCTGTGCAATTCTGCCTCATACTCTTCCACTGTCATCTTCTCTTGCTGCAGGGTATAATACTCTTGAAGGATTCTCTACTTAACACTGTCGAGAAAGAATTCTCTATAAAAGGCCTACTAAAACATTTTCCATGTAATCATACCAGTCATGTGTCTTTTGGTGCTCAACCACCAGTTATTGGCTCTCCCAATCAGCAAATAGGAGGCATATTCAACTTTCTTGTTCTCTAGAATATCCAGAGCAGCAAACGTCTTCTCAACCTCTTCCATCCATAACTGTGCTTCGAGAGGCATACCTAGCACTGGCTCAAACTTATGCACCAGGTTCACAAATTTGTTCAGACTAAGCACATCTGCATGCTTAGCTCCATTCCCTCCATTCCCATTCAGTCTCTGAGTCTCTTGTCTCCAAGCTTCAGCATTTTCTTGGACCATCTGCATGTGCCTCCTCATATCTTGCTGCTGCTGACCAACCACTCCTAACAAAGCATTCACAGCCTGCATAAGTTGTGCAGCATCAACCGAAACCTACTGTCCAATAGGAGGAGGTGGTGGCAAGTCCTAATTCTGAGCCTGCTGCTCATCCTGTGGCTGCCTCAAATTCTCATTCTCCTCAAGAATCCTTCTTCTTGGAGGCATTCTAACACAACAAAACACCACAAGATTAGAACAAGAGTATCTAACTTAAGATCAAAACTTAAATCTATAAGACAACATCAAACTTAACTAAACAACAAACCTATTATTCTACCCCACTCCTCAAATCTTACCATCATAAGGAATCAAAAATTAAATCTATATGATTCAAAACCTATTGCTCTGATATCAAATTAGCTGTAACGCTCTAACCTAAAGGTATTACAACCCTCCACATATCCTCTCTTATATCTACAACAATACATTTATCACCTATAAACACACATAGGGTATTTCATAAGATACGAAACCTGTTTAAACTAAAAATATATACGCCATAAAATATAAACTTTTGGTTCAAGCATAAAATCAAAGTTGACATCACATAGCCAACAAATTCAGCAGAAACTAAAAATTGTTTACATCAAAATCTTTTCATTGAAACCAACCTAATCATCCAACTACAACTTGAAAAGCTCTAAACATGTATTTTCTATAGAAATCCTAATATATGAAGCCTAACTCTCGGCTAGGTAGTCGAGTCCACTATCGCCATCCCCGTTATCAAAGAATAACTCATATCCAAAAAGATCATATACTATATCCTCTTCACCTATACCTGAAATTTAAAAGAATAAACGGCAATGCTCAGTGCGAAAACTCCAATCCAAAAACGAATGCATATGCACATACAACATACACATAATTCATGCAACTTAAGCTAATGCAAACAGTCATATTATTATCTTTCTTAAGCCAATAAAACAATATAGTCCAGTATTAGGTATACTCTAATACTGAACTTAGAGTTACTCAGACTCCATTGAAAATCAAACAACTCTTTGAAAATAATAATCATATACATATATTGATGAGTGAGTACTCCCTAAACACCTCGAATCTAAAACACCTAATTTTACCGGAATCATATCAAGGCACGAGTCCACTCGGGACAACCTCACACCAAGATCATCAGGGTGCCTCATCAGTATCACTGTCTGCCAGGTCTTTACTAGTCAAAGCAAAGCATAACAAAATAGATAATTATTAAGCCGAATATAATTATGTTTATTATGAAATTATGTTTCTACAACCAGTTAATCAATACTAAACTTACAAGCAAAAACAACAAGCAAGGATTGGTCGTACCTTTCTCAATTTCAAGAATACAAATCAAATCCTCAAATTTGATATCAACAACAATAAAGACAACTCGAACTTCACAAACTCCTATATCAACACCAACAATAATTCCAAAAACTCCAAATATCTTGTTACAACATATATATATATATATATATACATCAACAGATATAAACACATTATCAATATATCCTAACAAATATGAATTCTCTAAAAATCCTAACCTGAGAAGAAATCTTCGCTATCTGCACCGTCTACTCCGATCAAACTCCACAAATATTCTCAAGAACAACAATGAGCCGCACAAAACTCCACAAACACCAAATATTTCACCAAAACCCTAATATGCACAACATAAAAAACGTATAAGGATTGTTTAACTCGTATTTTGTTTGAATCCATCATAGAGATAAACTTACTAATTTGAATCGCTAAAACTCGACTTATTTTCATCAATCACAGATCTCAACACGTGCTAGGATTTCCTCACAAGAACCTTCATGCAAAATCCAACTAAACCCTAAGAAAACTTATACAAATTCGTATATAACCCATAGGAGAAAGTTAAGATCACTTACTTCGGATCAAAAACACCCTCTTGATGATTCTCTAACCCTAAATGTAAACCCCTGTTTTCTAAGCCCTAAACCTTAAGCCGGAAAGTCTACCGGAGACCTTAAGTCAACGGATCTTGAGTAAAACCCTACAGTTTAGATCCTGAAAACCCGAGTTCGCAAATCGAGGAGTCGAAAAATAATTAAAGTGTTTAGGATAGTCCGTAATAATATTTGAATTATTAAAAAGATCAGATTGGTTTATTTTCGGCTTATTTCGAACCCGTTTGGATACTGCTTTGGAAAGCGTGTCCCGGGGCTCGGAAAATTAAAAATATCTCTTTAATATTTTTAGACTCGTATTTTTATAAGGATTTCAAAAATATCAAGTTTAGAATTTTTCGGATTCTAAAAATATCAGTTGTAGCTCATATAAGCTTATTTTACTCGTACCGGTAACTAAATTATTAAATTTCTAAAAATAATTTAATTGATTATTTTATTTAAATCATAAAAATTCTGCCACTTAAATAAAAATATTTTTCCTAATTTATTTTATATATTTTCTTATTCAAAAAGCCACTTTATCACAAGTACACATACATTATCATTACTACACATTATTATGTCTTCTTTTGCTTTTTCTTACACTTCCATTTCCCAAAATTTGCAGCTGCCCATTCCCCATAAAATAGCCACCTTTTATTATTTTTAATCAATTATTTGATATTTTTAAAGTCTATTTTAGTTAGAAATGGATGCAACTTGTTACACATTCAAAAATACAAATTGGAAATCAACCACACACACTCCTACACCCTCAAAAATCACGACCAGCCCTCCCCTTGTTGCAGCTGCAAGTTCTATTTTTTTTTAAATTTATTTAACACTCTTACATCTCTATTTAAGCATCTTATTCTCTCTCTCTTTCATTTTTACAAACCCTATATTTTTCCTCTCTCTTTTTCCCTCTCTTTTCTCTTCTTTTTGGCTTGTCTTCTCCACAAACAAGCTGCCACCATTTTTATTTCTTGCTTCCATACATATTTCTTGCAATTATTTGAGGTAATCTTTCTCTTTTAGCTCTTATAAGATGTTCTAGGATGATACCATGGATGTTTCATGCATCAAAGGACATTCCAAAAGCTTAAAAGGCTATGGATGATGATGCCAAGAAGTGAAACACTCCTCTAGATGATGATCTCTTTTGTTCTTAGTATTTTTGTTAGATGGAAGGCTTGTTTATCTTCTTGTTTTTGTGATAGCTTGTAGATCTAGAGTTTTATCAAGCTTTAGTTATGTTTATGTGTAGATCTAGGAGTTCAAGACTTACTACTAAGTTTTTCTTATGCTTTCATGGATATATATTGAGTAGATCTTAGATTCAAGTTGGAATGAAAAAGAAAAATTCGTAACTTGTCAATGCCCTATTTTAAAAACCCTCTTTCAAGTCTTAAAATGGAAGCTTTTGTTAAGAAAATGAAGGTTTGATGGATGTATATCATCAAGGCTTCATCTTACAAGAATCAAAGTTGATTTTCAAAGTTTATTTTCAAAAACAAAAATTGTATTTTCGGATCAAGACAAAGATCCAAAATAAAAACATGTTTTCCAACTCACAAATGAGGATTTTATTCAAGAAATGAAGGGTTCTTGACATATAATATATAATGGGTTGTTTTTCCATGAGTTTTGATGAATTTTCTCAAGAGATATGTTCAAAATAAATTTATGAAAATTCGGATCAAGATCAAGACCTATTTTTGGAACCCATCAATCAACTTTAAAATGAAGATTTAGACAAAAATATAAGAGGCTCTTGATATAGATATCTTAAGGAATGGATTTTCATAAGTTTGAATGGGTTTTCCTAAGAAGTATTGCATAAATCAAGTGCTTTGTAGAAGACAATATTTAGGTCTTGTTTTCATTGTAAGTTTCAAAGTGGAAATTCGTAATTATGAGAAGACCAATTTTGAAAACCTTCTTTTTGATCTCAAAACAAGTATTTTACATTGAAAATGAAATGCTTGGATGATACATAATATAGGAAAAATTATTTTCATTGAACTAAGTGAGTTTTAGTAAAGGAATTACTCAAAACAAGGCAATGAGTTTCAACTTGTGAATGTTGGTTTTATGAATATGGATTCTTAGAAGTTTCTTTTGAACATTGTGTTTGGGATTAGATAAGCATGTAATCTCTTAATTTTGTTTATAGGATCTCTTTGCAAGTTTAGGACTAATATGAGTCAACCTAAGTAGTTAAATAGAGTAGATATGGCAATTTTTCACAAAGGCTCAAATCTGGAATTTTCGCAACCCTACTGTACAGTACGTTTCCGACCCTTAAATGACCTTAAATGTTT
>JAMXBD010004540.1:0-56124 GCA_024138025.1 Combretum micranthum | reverse complement strand
AGAAATGAAATGCATGCAATATGATAAACGTATTAAAATGTTTGAAGGATTTAGAAAAAAATATTTATCTAATTAAAACCATCTGATATGTGAGTGTTGTTTTCTTTCTATATCTGATAATGCACTTATGGCATAAAAGACTTGGACATGTAAATTTTTATCAACTCGAAAAGTTATCCAAAAAGAATCTTGTTGCTGGATTACCAAAAATGATTTTTAAACAAGATATTAAATGTGATACATGTCTTAAAAATAAAATGGTATCACTCCTCATAAAAGTAAAAATGTATATCTACCAAAAGACCTTTAGAATTGTTACATATGGATCTCTTTGGTCCAACAAGAGTTTCAAGTATTGGAGGAAGCAAATATGGACTTTTAGTTGATGACTTCCAAGATACACTTGGGTATTGTTTTTGAAAAGTAAGACTGATACTTTTGATGCCTTTCAAATTTTTGCAAAACAAATTCAAAATGAAAAAGGTTTTTCAATTATTTCTATAAGATCAGATCATGGTACAGAATTTGATAATGCTCAATTTATTTCCTTTTGTGATGAATTTGGTATAAGTCATAATTTTCTGCCCCTTACACACCACAACAAAATGGTGTTGAAAGAAAAAATCGAATAATACAAGAAATGACACGTTCAATGCTTAATGAAAGCGGTGTTGCAAAGAATTTATGGGCTGAAGCTGCTGCAACAGCATGTTATATCATAAATAGAGTTTATATTAGACCTTTCACATCAAAAACAGCATATGAAATTTTCGGAAGAAAACCAAATGTTTCTTATTTTCATGTGTTTGGTGCCAAATGTTTGTGAAAAAGAACATTCATAATCTTGGTAAATTTGATGAACGTTCCGATGAAGCAATATTTTTAGGATATTCATTGAATAGTAAAGCATATCGGATTTTCAATAAAACATCCAAAGTTATTGAAGAATCAATAAATGTGCGTTTTGTTGAAGAATTTAAAGATGATTGTGATGATGATAATACAACTGTGTTTTTGAAAAATGCCACTAATGATGCTACTGTATCAGAATCACCCAAAGAAACAATGATATCTGATTACTCAGAAGCTAGATCAGAAGGTCAAACAGAAGGTAATACAGATGCTAGTGTAATACACCAGAAACTCGAATGCTTGGAGATATAAAACGGCACATCCACCTGAATTAATAATTGGTAATAGATACTGGTGTTAGAACTAGATCAAAACTAAAAGATTTTGAAAGTCACTTTGCTTTATTATCAGAAATTGAACCAAATTGTGTTGAATCTGCTTTGATTGATGATAATTGGATAAATGCCATGCAAGATGAATTAAATCAATTTCAAAGAAATAATGTATGGAATTTAGTGCCTAGACCATTAAATAAATCTGTTATAGGTACTAAATGGGTATTTAAAAATAAATTAGATGAAAATGGCAAAATAGTAAGAAACAAAGCTAGACTTGTAGCAAAAGGTTATTCTCAAGAAGAAGGAATAGATTATGATGAAACTTATGCACTGTTGCTAGGTTAGAAGCCATACGTTTGCTACTTGCTTATGCATGTTTTAAGAATTTTAATTTATTCCAAATGGATGTAAAAAGTGCATTTTTAAATGGTTATATTAAAGAGGAAGTGTATGTTGAGCAACCACCAGGATTTGAAGATCCTTTCAAGCCTGAATATGTATATAAATTAAGAAAAGCTTTGTATGGACTCAAACAAGCCCCAAGGGCATGGTATGAAAGACTTAGTGATTTTCTCATCACGAGTGGATTTCAAAGAGGTAATGTTGATACAACCTTATTTTTGAAACATTATAATGAAGATATATTGATTGTACAAATTTATGTTGATGATAAATTTTTGGATCTACTAATGAAAATATTGTCAAGATTTTGCAAAGCTTATGCAGGCTGAATTTGAAATGTCTATGATGGGAGAATTGAATTTCTTCTTGGGTCTACAAATCAAACAAACTAAAGAAGGAATCTTTCTTCACAAGAAATATACAAGGCAAATTCTGAAAAAGTTTGGTTATGAAAACAAAAAACAAGTGACTACACCAATGAGTACTTCAGTCAGTTAGATGCTGACTCAAAGGTAAGAAAATCAATGAAAAACTTTATAGAAGCCTTATTGGATCTTTGTTATATCTTACTGCTTCAAGGCCAGATATTTGCTTGCGTGTGTATATGTGCTAGATTCCAAAGTAGTCCAACTGAAAATCATCTAAAAGCTGTTAAAAGGATATTTAAATATATTGCATGTACTGCAAAATTAGGGATTTGGTATCCAAAGAATCAAAATTTTGAATTGATTGGTTTTTCTGATGCTGATTATGCTGGTTGTAAGATAGATAGAAAAAGTACATCTGGAACTTGCCAATTTTTAGGAGATAAATTGATTTCATGGTCTTCAAAGAAACAAAATTCAGTTGCTTTATCTACAGCAGAAGCTGAATATGTATCTCTTGGAAATTGTTGTGCTCAAGTTCTTTGGATTAAACAACAAATGCAAGACTATGGTGTTGAAAATAAATTTATTTCGATTAAATGTGATAATACAAGTGCAATTAATCTGACAAAGAATCCAGTTCATCATTCAATCAAAACACATTGAAATTAGACATCATTTTATACGAGATCATGTAGTTAATGGAAATTGTGTATTGATTTTGTTCCAACTGAAAATCAACTTGCAGATATTTTTACTAAACCCCTTGATAAAACCAGATTTGAATTTTGAGAAATGAGATTGGAATGTGTTATCCTTTTTAATATTTTTATATTCATATGTTTTTTTTTCTCTTAAAAAATATATAATAAAATAAATATAGCAAATAAATAATAAACTTTGTGTTTGTGATATTGAATACGGATGATTATGGAAAACGTGCAAGAAAAGTGAATCATTAATCACTTCTCCATTTTCCCACGTCTTTCAAACGGCCAGAACGTGACTCTTCCATTTCCCTTGCTGCTGCTATTCGTCCTCCAACTCTTTCTTTTTCTCAAAACTTCAAAATTCTCTCTCATTTCGCGCTCTCTTTGCTCTTACAAACCCTAACATGGCACCAAAAATCATCAAGATTAGCTTCAAAAGGTCCTAAGGGCAAAGTTGTTAAAGGAACTATAGAGATTCGTGATGAATCTTCTGATTCAACACGAACACTCTCTGATCATCAAGAAAGTAGAGAGAGAAGACGAAAAAGAAGGATGAATCTGTCGAAGTTGAACAAACCACCCTGAGACAGAGCAAGGAAAAAAAAGATTCGTCTTCTTATGAATCTTTAGATGTTACTACCCCAGAATCTGAAGGAAAACTAAGAAGGGTTCAAACCCTAAACCACCTCAGACGGTGACTCAGAAAGTTCTAAGGAAGAAATGACTGAGTCATAGCAAAAGAAAGAAAGTTCGAAAAAAGGAAAATGTCTTCAAGATCCCCAAAGAAAATGTCAGAGCAAAGAAGAAGAAACAAAGTTCTTCTAAGAAAAGGTATGGGAATATCAAGATTCTTGATAATTCGTTCATAGACTTTTCTTTCTTTAAGAAAAATGGGTTCTATTGGAACCATTGGCTAGATAAAATAGGATGTCGAAATCTGTGTAATTTTCTAGTGAAGTTGCTGGAGAAGTTATCAAGGAATTTTATGATAACTTGACATTGTCATGGACTGAAGTTGAAGTCTGAAATAGCTGGGCAAAAAGTTAAGATAACTAGGAAAGACCTTATTTCATGTTTTGTAAAATGAGAAGTGATGACTTCTTTGTATCCATTAAGAAAAATGATCTGTTTCGTGAAATAAATGATGGAGTGGGAACATATTCTGAAAAAGATGTGTTTATACTGAGTTTAGTTTGTTGATAACTGCTACACAAGATAGTTTAGACTGTTTTGCTTCCAAAGAATGGTAGTCTACTACATTAATAAAAACGAAGCTATTGTCATTCTGGCAATAAAAAAAATTTAAAGCTTGATCTACCATCTTTGATTCGAAGCATTGTGGAAAACTAAGTTTAATATGCCTTATGAAGCATGTTGATGAAGTTGCTGAGGTTTAAGAAAGTAAAGCGCCAATAATGCTAAGTTTCCTCAAAATCTGAAAAGAATTGGGGAAATTGTGCTTATGAGAATGACATCATTAAGCGCAAATTCTGTTTGCTAAGATGGAGCTTGGTATTTCTTTCTAAGTTCAGCAAAGAATTTTTGATTGAGAAAATTAAGTCTACAGTTGAGGGGAGCACTACTAAGAGCAGATAGTGGCTCAGAAGTGAAACAAAAAAGGATAAGAAAATCTCCAATGCGAAGAGCAGACAGGAAAGGTTATGAAAAAAGAGAAGGAAGAAACCTGCAATCATGACTGAGAAGTTTAAATTAAGGAAGGTGAAGAAACATCTGGACACTACTCAATATGACTCAGAGGCATCTCTGTTAAGGGTCCAGGAAACATCAAAATCGCATTTTAAGACACTATTCTTGATCTGATGGAGAAAAGATTTGCTGAAAGAAGGCTGAAGTAGAACACATGTTCGAGGACTTTTACAAATCCTACTCATGGCTCTTTTATCTCCACCTCCACAACAATATCTGTCCTCTCCACCAGTCTTTGATGCTGAAATGAATGTTGATCCTCCTGAAAAGTCTGAAGCTTCACACCCTGACATGAAGTTTCACCACCTCCACCAACAATGGAACCAGATGTTCAATCCTTTCACTGATTCCTATCTCCAACCCTCTTCAACATCCAACCACAACAACCTCCTCAAATCATTCTTTCTGATTTCCGATAGAGTATCTGCAATCATTCAATCCGGCATTTAATTCTCCTCCACCTCCTGAAAGCTCAACTACCTATCGTTAGGTATTCTGGACGGAAGAAACCACAGCTAGGAAATCAGTCCAAGCCTAAAAAGCTAATTTTCTTTCTGCTGATTACAGTCTTTATGCTTTTTTTAAGAACACAATTGTTATGATCCTTTTAATTCCAATGCATTTCTTTCAACTATTTGATATTCTATTTTATGGTATTAATTCTAATTGCTGATAACAAAAGGGGGAGAAGATATTAAAACAAAGATAATCATGCAAATAATGTTTGATGAATGCGTTGCGATTGATGAATTGTGCGATGAATGAATTTATGTGCATGCAAATGTTTTTGCAGTTATATAACACGTATTTTTAAATTACTGAATATCTCTGATATGCAAATTATGCAAAGAAATAAGTTATCATGTAATAATTTTTTGTTTTAATAGATGGGTTTTGTATCATCAAAAAGAGAGAATGTAGTATCTCTTTTGATGTTTTGATGATAACAAAAAGATTAAGTATTACTAATGAATTTATTGAGTATGCAGAAATCTCAATTTAATGTGATAAGTGAAGTAAAGTTTTCAAGAACTAAGTAAGAAGTTATGGAAATTTAAAGATAAATCAGAAAGTAGTTCAGAGACAAAATAGAAAGACAAAAGTATTCAGAAGGAAACTCAGAGAGTGAAACGGCTGATCGACAAGACAAAACTACTCAGAAGGTAACTCAGAAGGTGAACTGGGTACAAGAACAGAATTCGCACAAAAATCACAGTTCGAATTTTTCAAATTATTCATTATTTTAAGACCCAGCTCCAAAGTTGAGTGTATTTGGGTAATACATTCAAATGTTCCACAAAGTTGGTTATTATATCCAAGGGGATTCGAATTTTTTTTTAATCAAAATGAAATCTCAAGAACTCATGACAGAAAAATCAAATTAATCCAAATCAGATTATGTCTGATATTTATGGCTTGGGTTTATATTCAATGATTAAAATACTTACATGAAGATTACAGAATTCGTTTTATCAAGTTTGACAGTCAGATCAAGAAGGAAAGATTCTATCCTATTCTTTTGGGATTTAGAAGATATTTCACGAGGAAGCCTATCTTCAAGACGGTCAAACAACTATATGGATAAACATCAACGTTTTCAACAGCAAGATAAGATTTGGATAATCACAGAGATATATCAAGCACAAAATCAGGAACTACTGGAGATTATCATCTATCCAATTTTTGAATTCAAATTCGCTAGCCGTTTCAACCGAAGAAGAAGGAGAATTTTAAATTTAAATATCTAAGACATGAAGACAGTGTGTGTGAAAAAGACGAGAAAAACAAAAGCCTTCGAGAATCTCTTGCTAAATTACTGTCATTCGAATTTTCTTTGAGCTGAAATTTTAGAAACGTTTATTCCTTTGTTTCAAAGCATTGTATATCTCGAATGAGATTTGTGTAGAAGTGAGAGTTACATTTAGTCTCTGTAGATCAGTAAATAGCTTGAGTGAAGCTAGATAGGCTGAGCAGAGTGTTTGAAGTTCTTTGTTGAAGAACAAGCTTGTATTCTCATTTCTTTTGGATATAGTGGAACATACCGTGTGGAATACCGGTCCCCGGCTTGGAGCTGGAAGAGAGGATTGACGCTCGAGGGAACCTCTATAAATCGATCTTGCAATCTCTTCTCTACCTTATCTTTTTAATTTCGTGCATATATTTTTATTTCTTGCTGCATTATAAACTCAGAAGACCAGTCAGAGAGTAACTGGAAATTTAAGTTCTACTGAACATTGAACTCAGAAGATCAGTCAGAGAGTAACTGGGAGCAAAATAAATTTTTATTAACATATTTTTTAATTATTTGCGAACTTGATCTTGTCTGATATTATTCGAAATTTATCAATATTTTTATTTAAAATAGAGTTTTAGAAGCCATTTAATTTGAGTAACTAAGTAGAGTGAATTTGGTTGAATTTAAAAAAGGTTAAATTTTATTAAATAACCAATTCACCCCCCTCTTGGTTATTCTTTCGGGACCAACAATTGGTATCAGAGCGGTTCTCTTTTGATTAATTGAGTGATCTTTGAAAATGGCTGATAACAACATTGCAATGAACAAGGCTCCTTTCTTTGATGGCACGAATTTTGCATATTGGAAAATGCGGATGTCCACATACATTAAAGCTAATGACTTTGACTCTTGGCAGGTTATCTCACATGGTGATCATACTGTAATTTCCGATGATGAAGTGTTGACTCACCAGAGAAGAGGCTGATTGAGACAAATTCCAAGGCTAAGAATCTCTTACTCATGACTATTGCATCATCTGAATTTTATGTGATATCATGTTGTGAAACTGCAAAAGAAATATGGGACACTTTATGCATGACATATGAAGGAACTGAAACTATAAAAGATACTAAGATTAATGCATTACTTCAGAAATATGAGCTTTTTAAGTTCAAATCTAATGAGAAAATAAAATGCATTTGATAGATTCACTGCCATATCTAATGAACTGACATCACTTGGTAAGAAAATCCCTGAACCAGATTTGGTGAGGAAAATGCTTAGAATTCTTCCTAGAACGTGGGATGCGAAAAAGACCGCTATTGAGGAGGCTCAAGACTTGAAGAGATTGACTCTTAGTCAGCTGAAAGAAAAACTCATGGCGTATGAATCTCACTTGGACACCACGAAGAAGCTGAAACAAGCAAGAAAGCCATAGCTTTCAAAGCTAAGAAAGTCAGTGAAGCAGAAACCGAAGATGATGACAGTGATGATGAAGACATTACTTTGCTGGCACGAAGGCTCAATAAAATGCTCAGGAATAAAAGAGGTAAAAAGTTCAAATTTACTAAAAGAAAAACTTACAAAGGTGATGCAGGTGAACTATATAGAGAAAAAGAACAAAGAAAAGAGAAGAAGGAAATCATTTGCTATGAATGTAAGAAGCCAGGACATATAAAGTATGAATGTCCATCTCTCATTGAAAAAATGAAGAAGTTCAAAAAGAAGAACAAAGCGATGATGGCAACCTGGAGCGACTTGGATGAGTCAGAAGCTGAATCAGAAGCTGCAAGTGAAGATGAAGAAGAAGCCAACTTGTTTTAATGGCAGCATCCGAGGTAAACTCTGAGTCTGATGCTGATATGACAGATAGTGAGATATATGTAGAAATGAACAAATTGTTAAAGGCTCTCAAAAAGGCTAATGTAAGATATCTAAGTTAGACATTGAAAATAAGGCTTTAAAAAATGAGAAAGATGTCTTGAAACAAACAAACAAATTGCTTATTGATGAAAATGACACTCAAAATTGACAATGAAAAATTGCATGTAAATTCTGGTAATCTAAGAAAAGAAAATGGTGTTTTGAAGGATGAAATTAAAGATCTAAAAGTAAGATTTGAAGATCTGTCAAAAACCATTACAAGCACCTTCAATAAGTTTGATGAGAGTGATAAAAAATTAAATATGCTACTTTCTAGTCAAAGAATTGGAAACAATAAATATGGACTTGGATATGAAATTGGAAGTAGTTCTAACCATATGAAAAAGACTGTATTTGTGAAAGCAAAGGAAGTTGCATGTAATCAACAACCTGTTATCAGAAGGGAAACAATGAATAGACCCATAAACAATAATAACAGAAGGTACCTCAGAGTGTGCCCTGAACAAAGATATCAAGTCAGAGGCAACCTCAGAAGGTCCAGTCAGCGATACACTCCAAGGTATCCTAGACAAAATAGATGGAACCAGGTAAATGCAAGATATAATTTAAGACCTACCTATACTTGTTTCTTCTGCAATAAAGTAGGACACATTGAAAAGTATTGCTTTTATAAAAAGAACAAGCTCAATTCGAATCAAGTAAATAATAAGGAGAAAATGAGCTTATCTTATCAAGGACCCAAGCTTGTCTGGGTTCCTAAAAGGGTTTGATAGCCTTTTATGATTAATTGCAGGAACAAGGAGCAAAAATAAAAGGAACTTGGTACCTAGACAGTGGGTGCTCAAGTCATATGACAGGTGATGTTTCCTTGTTTACAAATTTAGTATGGAAAGAAAATGGTTATGTAAGATTTGGAGATAATAATAAAGGTAAGATTATAGCCACAGGTATGATTGGTTATCCACCACATGCTATAGAAAATGTTTCACTTGTAAAAGGACTAAAACATAATTTGTTAAGCATAAGTCAATTATGTGACAGAGGATATAAAATGATTTTTGAGAAAAGTAAATGCTATGCATATGATGATAAAGGTATTAAAATGTTTGAAGGATTTAGAAAGAAAAATATTTATCTAATTAAACCATCTGATATGGATGTTGAGTGTTGTTTTCTTTCTATATCTGATAATGTGCATTATGGCATAAAAGACTTGGACATGTAAATTTTTATCAACTCGAAAAGTTATCCAAAAAGAATCTTGTTGCTGGATTACCAAAAATGATTTTTAAACAAGATATTAAATGTGATACATGTCTTAAAAATAAAATGGTATCAGCTCCTCATAAAAGTAAAAATGTAATATCTACCAAAAGACCTTTAGAATTGTTACATATGGATCTCTTTGGTCCAACAAGAGTTTCAAGTATTGGAGGAAGCAAATATGGACTTGTTATAGTTGATGACTTCTCAAGATACACTTGGGTATTTTTTGAAAAGTAAGACTGATACTTTTGATGCCTTTCAAATTTTTGCAAAACAAATTCAAAATGAAAAAGGTTTTTCAATTATTTCTATAAGATCAGATCATGGTACAGAATTTGATAATGCTCAATTTATTTCCTTTTGTGATGAATTTGGTATAAGTCATAATTTTCTGCCCCTTACACACCACAACAAAATGTGTTTTGAAAGAAAAAATCGAATAATACAAGAAATGACACGTTCAATGCTTAATGAAAGCGGTGTTGCAAAGAATTTATGGGCTGAAGCTGCTGCAACAGCATGTTATATCATAAATAGAGTTTATATTAGACCTTTCACATCAAAAACAGCATATGAAATTTTTCGAGAAGAAAACCAAATGTTTCTTATTTTCATGTGTTTGGTGCCAAATGTTTTGAAAAAGAACATTCATAATCTTGGTAAATTTGATGAACGTTCCGATGAAGCAATATTTTTAGGATATTCATTGAATAGTAAAGCATATCGGATTTTCAATAAAACATCCAAAGTTATTGAAGAATCAATAAATGTGCGTTTTGTTGAAGAATTAAAGATGATTGTGATGATGATAATACAACTGTGTTTTGAAAAATGCTACTAATGATGCTACTGTACAGATCAAATCACCTAAAGAAACAATGATATCTGATTACTCAGAAGCTAGATCAGAAGGTCAAACAGAAGTAATACAGATGCTAGTGCTAATACACCAGAAAGCTCGAATGCTTGGAGATATAAAACGGCACATCCACCTGAATTAATAATTGGTAAAGTAGATACTGGTGTTAGAACTAGATCAAAACTAAAAGATTTTGAAAGTCACTTTGCTTTATTATCAGAAATTGAACCAAATTGTGTTGAATCTGCTTTGATTGATGATAATTGGATAAATGCCATGCAAGATGAATTAAATCAATTTCAAAGAAATAATGTATGGAATTTAGTGCCTAGACCATTAAATAAATCTGTTATAGGTACTAAATGGGTATTTAAAAATAAATTAGATGAAAATGGCAAAATAGTAAAAACAAAGCTAGACTTGTAGCAAAAGGTTATTCTCAAGAAGAAGGAATAGATTATGATGAAACTTATGCACCTGTTGCTAGGTTAGAAGCCATACGTTTGCTACTTGCTTATGCATGTTTTAAGAATTTTAATTTATTCCAAATGGATGTAAAAAGTGCATTTTTAAATGGTTATATTAAAGAGGAAGTGTATGTTGAGCAACCACCAGGATTTGAAGATCCTTTCAAGCCTGAATATGTATATAAATTAAGAAAAGCTTTGTATGGACTCAAACAAGCCCCAAGGCATGGTATGAAAGACTTAGTGATTTTCTCATCACGAGTGGATTTCAAAGAGGTAATGTTGATACAACCTTATTTTTGAAACATTATAATGAATATATTGATTGTACAAATTTATGTTGAATATAATTTTTGGATCTACTAATGAGAAATATTGTCAAGATTTTGCAAAGCTTATGCAGGCTGAATTTGAAATGTCTATGATGGGAAATTGAATTTCTTCTTGGTCTACAAATCAAACAAACTAAAGAAGGAATCTTTCTTCATCAAGAGAAATATACAAGGCAAATTCTGAAAAAGTTTGGTTATGAAAACAAAAAACAAGTGACTACACCAATGAGTACTTCAGTCAGGTTAGATGCTGACTCAGAAGGTAAGAAAATCAATGAAAAACTTTATAGAAGCCTTATTGGATCTTTGTTATATCTTACTGCTTCAAGGCCAGATATTTTGCTTGCTGTGTGTATATGTGCTAGATTCCAAAGTAGTCCAACTGAAAATCATCTAAAAGCTGTTAAAAGGATATTTAAATATATTGCATGTACTGCAAAATTAGGGATTTGGTATCCAAAAATCAAAATTTTGAATTGATTGGTTTTTCTGATGCTGATTATGCTGGTTGTAAGATATAGAAAAAGTACATCTGGAACTTGCCAATTTTTAGGAGATAAATTGATTTCATGGTCTTCAAAGAAACAAAATTCAGTTGCTTTATCTACAGCAGAAGCTGAATATGTATCTCTTGGAAATTGTTGTGCTCAAGTTCTTTGGATTAAACAACAAATGCAAGACTATGGTGTTGAAAATAAATTTATTTCGATTAAATGTGATAATACAAGTGCAATTAATCTGACAAAGAATCCAGTTCATCATTCAAGATCAAAACACATTGAAATTAGACATCATTTTATACGAGATCATGTAGTTAATGGAAATGTGTGTATTGATTTTGTTCCAACTGAAAATCAACTTGCAGATATTTTTACTAAACCCCTTGATAAAACCAGATTTGAATTTTTGAGAAATGAGATTGGAATGTGTTTCCTTTTTAATATTTTTATATTCATATGTTTTTTTCTCTTAAAAATATATATATAAATAAAATAGTAAATAAATTAATAAACTTTGTGTTTGTGATATTGAATTCGGATGATTATGGAAAACGTGCAAGAAAAGTGAATCATTAATCACGTCTCCATTTTCCCACGTCTTTCAAACGGCCAGAACGTGACTCTTCCATTTCCCTGTGCTGCTGATTCGTCCTCCAACGTCTTCTTTTTCTCAAAACTTCAAAATTCTCTCTCATTTCGCGCTCTCTTTCGCTCTTACAACCCTAACATGGCACCACGAAAATCATCAAGATTAGCTTCAAAAGGTCCTAAGGGCAAAGTTGTTAAAGGAACTATAGAGATTCGTGATGAATCTTCTGATTCAACACGAACACTCTCTGAACATCAAGAAAGTAGAGAGAAAGGACGAAAAAGAAGATGAATCTGTCGAAGTTGAACAAACCACCCTGAGACAGAGCAAGGAAAGGAAAAAGATTCGTCTTCTTATGAATCTTTAGATGTTACTACCCCAGAATCTGAAGGAAAGACTAAGAAGGGTTCAAACCCTAAACCAGACGTGACTCAACGGTGACTCAGAAAGTTCTAAGGAAGAAATGACTGAGTCACAGCAAAAGAAAGAAAGTTCGAAAAAGAGGAAAATGTCTTCAAGATCCCCAAAGAAAATGTCAGAAGCAAAGAAGAAAAGACAGGAAGTTCTTCTAAGAAAAGGTATGGGAATATCAAGATTCTTGATAATTCGTTCATAGACTTTTCTTTCTTTAAGAAAAATGGGTTCTATTGGAACCATTGGCTATAATAAAATAGGATGTCGAAATCTGTGTAATTTGTCTAGTGAAGTTGCTGGAGAAGTTATCAAGGAATTTTATGATAACTTGACATTGTCGGATGACTGAAGTTGAAGTCTGAAATAGCTGGGCAAAAAGTTAAGATAACTAGAAAGACCTTATTTCATGTTTTGGTATGAAAGATGAGAAGGATGATGACTTCTTTGTATCCATTAAGAAAAATGATCTGTTTCGTGAAATAAATGATGGAGTGGGAACATATTCTGAAAAATGTGTTTAATACTGTTTAGTTTGTTTATAAGGCTGCTACACAAGATAGTTGTAGACTGTTTGCTTCCAAAGAATGGTAGTTCTACTACGATTAATAAAACGAAGCTATTGTCATTCTGGCAATAAAAAGAAATTTAAAGCTTGATCTACCATCTTTGATTCTGAAGCATTTGTGGAAAACTAAGTTTAATATGCCTTATGGAAGCATGTTGATGAAGTTGCTGAGGTTTAAGAAAGTAAAGCGCCAATAATGCTAAGTTTCCTCAAATCTGAAAAGAATTGGGAAATTGTGCTTATGAGAATGAACATCAATGTTAAGCGCAAATTCTGGTTTGCTAAGGAGCTTGGTATGTTCATCCTAAGTTCAGCAAAAGAATTTTTGATTGAGAAAATTAAGTCTACAGTTGAGGAGCACTTACTAAAGCAGATAGTGGCTCAGAAGGTGATAAACAAAAGAAGGATAAGGAGAAATCTCCAATGCGAAGAGCAGGAAAGGAGGTTATGAAGAAAAGAGAAGGAAGAAACCTGCAATCATGACTGGAGGGAAGTTTGAAATTAAGGAAGGTGAAAAACATCTGGACACTGACTCAGATAGTGACTCAGAGGGCATCTCTGTTAAGGGTCCAGGAGAAACATCAAAATCGCATTTTAAGACAGCTATTCTTGATCTGATGGAGAAAAGATTTGCTGAAATGAAGGCTGAAGTAGAACACATGTTCGAGGACATGTTTACAATCCTACTCATGGCTCTGTTTCATCTCCACCTCCACAACATGATTCTGTCCCTCTCCACCAGTCTTTGATGCTGAAATGAATGTTGATCCTCCTGAAATCTGAAGCTTCACACCCTGACAGTGAAGTTTCACCACCTCCACCAACAATGGAACCAGATGTTCAATCCTTTCAGCTGATTCCTATCTCTCAACCCTCTTCAACATCCGAACCACAACAACCTCCTCAAATCATTCTTTCTGATGTTCCGATAGAGTATCTGCAATCATTCAATCCGGCATTTAATTCTCCTCCACCTCCTGAAAGCTCAACTCTACCTATCGTTAGGTATTCTGGACGGAAGAAGACCACAGCTAGGAAATCAGTCAAGCCTATTAAGAAGAGCTAATTTTCTTTTCTGCTGATTTTACAGTCTGTTATGCTTTTTTTAAGAACTCAATTGTTATGATCCTTTTAATTCCAATGCATTTCTTTCAGACTATTTGATATTCTATTTTATGGTATTAATTCTAATTGCTGATAACAAAAAGGGGGAGAAGATATTAAAACAAAGATAATCATGCAAATAATGTTTGATGAATGCTTATGCGATTGATGAATTGTGCGATGAATGAATTTATGTGCGATGCAAATGTTTGTGCAGGTTATATAACTCGTATTTTTAATTACTGAATTATCTCTGGATTATGCAAATTATGCAAATAAATAGAGTTATCATGAAAATAATTTTTTGTTTTAATAGATGGTTTTGTTATCATCAAAAAGGGAGAATGTTAGTATTTCTCTTTTGATGTTTTGATGATAACAAAAAGATTAAGTATTACTAATGAATTTATTGAGTATGAGAAATCTCAATTTAATGTGATAAGTGAAGTAAAGTTTTCAAGAACTAAGTAAGAAGTTATGGAAATTTAAAAATAAATCAGAAAGTAGTTCAGAGACAAAATTGAAAGACAAAAGTATTCAGAAGGAAACTCAGAGAGTGAAACGGCTGATCGACAAGACAAAACTACTCAGAAGGTAACTCAGAAGGTGAACTGGGTACAAGAACAGAATTCGCACAAAAAAATCACAGTTCGAATTTTTCAAAATCATTTCATTATTTTAAAGACCAGCTCCAAAGTTGAGTGTATTTGGGTAATACATTCAAATGTCCCACAAAGTTGGTTATTATATCCAAGGGGATTCGAATTTTTTTTTAATGAACGAATGAAATCTCAAGAACTCATGATAGAAAAATCAAATTAATCCAAAATCAGATTATGTATGATATTTATGGCTTGGGTTTATATTCAATGATTAAAATATACTTACATGAAGATTACAGAATTCGTTTTTATCAAGTTTGACAGTCAGATCAAGAAGGAAAGATTCTATCCTATTCTTTTGGGATTTAGAAGATATTTCACGAGAAGCCTATCTTCAAGACGGTCAAACAACTATATGGATAAACATCAACGTTTTCAACAGCAAGATAAGATTTGGATAATCACAGAGATATATCAAGCACAAAATCAGGAACTACTGGAGATTATCATCTATCCAATTTTTGAATTCAAATTCGCTAGCCGTTTTCAACCGAAGAAGAAGGAGAATTTTAAATTTAAATATCTGGAAGACATGAAGACAGAGTGTGTGTGAAAAAGACGAGAATAAACAAAAGCCTTCGAGAATCTCTTGCTAAATTACTGTCATTCGAATTTTTCTTTGAGCTGAAATTTTAGAAACGTTTATTCCTTTGTTTCAAAGCATTGTATATCTCGAATGAGATTTGTGTAGAAGTGAGAGTTACATTTAGTCTCTATAGATCAGTAAATAGTTTGAGTGAAGCTAGATAGGCTGAGCAGAGTGTTTGAAGTTCTTTGTTGAAGAACAAGCTTGTATTCTCATTTCTTTTGGATATAGTGGAACATACCGGTGTGGAATACCGGGTCCCGGGCTTGGAGCTGGAAGAGAGGATTGACGCTCAAGGTGGAACCTCTATAAATCGATCTTGCAATCTCTTCTCTACCTTATCTTTTTAATTTCGTGCATATTTTATTGTTTATTCTTGCTGCATTATAAACTCAGAAGACCAATCAGAGAGTAACTGGAAATTTAAGTTCTACTGAACATTGAACTCAGAAGATCAGTCAGAGAGTAACTGGGAGCAAAATAAATTTTTATTAACATATTTTTTTAAATTATTTGCGAACTTGATCTTGTCTGATATTATTCGAAATTTATCAATATTTTTTATTTAAAATAGAGTTTTAGAAGCCATTTAATTTGAGTAACTATGTAGAGTGAATTTAGTTGAATTTAAAAAAAAAGGTTAAATTTTATTAAATAACCAATTCACCCCCCTCTTGGTTATTCTTTCGGGGCCAACAAATCCTCTCAACAACTCTCAACACACTCAATACAAGAGTAGAGAATCTTCAATCAAGAGTTACAATAGACACTCTAATTATTTGAGCACAAGAACACAGAAGAAAATAAGTTTTGGAGTTTTGAACAAAATGTCTGACTAGTATTTTACTAGTGTCTGACAGAAAGTTTGATGAAGTAGAAATATAAAATTGACAGTAAAATTTTAGCTCGTGTAATTCTAGGTTTTTTCAATCTCGTCTCTTCTATTCTTCTTTTTTCTGAAACATTATACATATATATATATATATAAAAACAAACACAATTTGCTATTGGAGCTGATTTTAAAATTCAAAATAAGTTGAAAAACTGATTATATTGATATCCCGTAATATCCTCAAAAACACAACTTCTGGTTGGAAAGAAGATTACGAGGAGAGAGAAGATAGAATAGATATTATCTCTTATTTTGAAAACCAAATCTGGAGAAAAACCGCATAAGGTGCTTTGCTGAAATATTTTCCTGATATTGTGGAATAAAATCTTGAATAACAAGAGTTGTTTGCTGTACTCAAAGGATATCACATAGTACGAAAAGATCCATATCCTTACCGATTTAGAACAGATTTGAAATTGATTCAAACCTTCCCACAAAATCCGAGAATTAGATATGTACCTTATCCTGAGAATTTTTAACAACAATCTTCAGCTTGATACACTTCACATGATATGAAAAAGATAGAAGAAATCACTGTACATCTAAAACAACAAGCTACTTAAAGAAGATGAACAGTAAAAAAAAATTAAACATCTTGAAAATTTCAAAATCCTCATGAGACTTAAATCTTCCCTGTGAAACATATTAGATATACTTTCTAATATCTAATAAAAGAATTAGGCCTTCAATTAATTCCTTGTGTGAAAAATCAATCCAATAAATCCGATTTAGAAAACCTGATCTGATCGTGACAGTTCTTTATACTGTCTGATGAAGAGCCAGAAAACGTGACAGTTCTTTATACTGTCTTATGAAGAACCAGAAAATCTAACCTTCGTCTGAGATATTAATATTTCACCCTTGACCTTCGTCTGATATATTAATATTTCACCCTTGAATTTTCTTAGGGCTTGAGGTTTAAAAGATCAGAACCATATTGTCTGACTTACTGTCTGATAAGCTGCACACTACATATTAAATTTTATTCTTCTTTAGTTATCATCAAAATAAAATAAAGAGAACCTAACATATTGGAGTCACCCCCTCAGCTATAAATCATCCAGGCATTAAGGGAATATTCTTGCCAGGATATTTAAGTTGAACTTAGCCTTTTCGGGTGGTATTAGAGCGCTAAGTGCCATACAGGTTTATTCCAAAACTATAAGCCTATGACATAAATAGCTAATCTCTTTACTTGTATTCTCCCTCCTCCCAAAAACCAAACCACAAAAAAAAAAAAAAAAAACTCTTTATTCCTTTTAATAATATAAGTATATATAAAATAGCATGCTTCTAAAAATTTTTGCTTGTCCTAATTAAAGTTTAGATTTTTTTTTCCAAGTTAATTTCTTAAAGGGAGTTAGGTTGGTGCATGGTTGGGTTATGTTATATTTGTTCTTTTATAGTGACTTCTAGTGCTCAAAATGTAAAAATAGAAACTCCATCTCTCACTAATTTTTTTGTTTTCATCATGTAAGGAATTTAATAGTTAAAGGATAACATATGTATAATTTATTCATAACAATCAAGGTAAAGGATCCTAATGTTAATTGTTGGTTTTCCTTTCTTTAGATAGCTTTAATAGTTGGTTCATAGAGATTTTTTTTCTTTCTTATATTAATTGAAGCCAAAGAGTGCATGATGTGTTGATTATGAGTTTTTGTTGATGATGGATGGATCAAATGTACAAATTTGGAACTCATTTCTTTTAATAAGCATGTATGTTGACTTAACCTTATATTTACAAGCAACTCTACAATGCATTGCTTTTTATATCTTAAGTTGGTCTTTAGTATATAAAATAACAAATCATTCAGATTTTAATTTAGAGAGCAAACCAGTATTGTAGACAATACATGACAAGAGCAGCTTTAGTTTCCAAGAAAAGTAATAGCACAATAGTAGTGGCAAAGGAAAACAAACCATAGATGGATATGGCTTAAGCAGCATTAAAGCTACACACAATGAGAAAGGAACCATGAATTACATAGAATAGCCAACTTTAGCCTATATTTGTATACACATAGTATACCAACATTCATACCAATTTCCATTTTTAAGAGCAACGAGAGCACATAAAAATTGAATGAACGCAACCTTGTGTTTTTAGCTTTTTACCCACTAGACACACATAGAGTTTAAACTAGCTTTTCATTTCCATTCAGTTCACACTCTTAAGAAAGAGAGTAACCGAGAGCTTGAATTGTGTTTCAAAGACACTTTAGAGAGCAACATGTAAGCTTAGATTGCAGTTGTGATGCAAGGTTGTACTAACATAAGGGCTTATTAGATTTAGTGATAAGCTCGCTCGAGTGTGTGAAATCCTAAAAGCATTTTATGGGAACAGTTTGAAACCCATAGTAGCTAACAAATAGTACATTTAGATCAAGAGAGCTTTCCAACTGCATAATATACCTAATGATAAGAAGGTACACTATCCTTTTGTACTTTTAGAGGATACCCCCCTTAACTAGTGGATGTTATAAAGGTAATTGATGAAAGAATATGCGGGTTTGAAAGATTTTTAAAATGTTTTTCTAAGCACCTCTTAATGTTAAGAACAAGATAAGGGAAGAATTTTACCAATTACAATAGAAAGGAAGAAGCGTCCTAGAGTATGGGTAAAGGTTTTGCATATTGCTCAAATTTCTTATCCTAGTCACACCAAAATGATGAGGAGAGAAAGGTGGAAAATTTTAAGATAGATTTTGATGTAAATTTTTAGGTCGAGTTAATGAGAGGAAATGCGAAAAGTTATGATTGTCAAGGAGGCTCATACATTGAATCATAATTATACCTATTTTATAAGATAATTTTTATATTTTTCTTAATGATTTTATAAGTATTTTGAATGGATTTTGCATACAAATTGTTTATATCTTAATTTAATGATACTTTAAGATTGAAACTAGATTAAGTTGAGAAAATGATCAGTGTCAATTATCTTTGGAGTAAATTGAATGATATTTAGAAGATTTAGTCAATAGAAGCCATGAAGATGTATTTGGAGATGGAATTTTGCAAAAATACACATGAAATATAGTTTTCCATGAAGTGTGCAAGGAGAACTGTTCTTATACTTGCAATGAAATTTTGTTTTTATTTAAATTAAAATATGAAAGTTGTATAACTAAATAATGGCTATGTTGGAACTAATGTTCTTTTTTGCCACTTCTTATCTTAATAATAAATAGTTTTATAAACAATTAGAGAGAGGGGGTCTTTTTTTGAGTTTTTTTAGAAAATTTATTCTCATAAAACATTTATTCCATTAGAACATGTTATTAGGGTCAGAGAAAATAAAAAAACATTAGAGATTCATATTCAAGGATTTATAACTAAATGGGTTTCAATTTTTTATTTTTATTCCTTATGTTTTTCGTTCATTTATTTTACGGAGTAAAATTCATTTGTTTCCACACTTGCACAACCCTAGAGTTGTTTTTTAGATTATCTATTATTTTGTTAGAGTTAATGAAGCTTTTAATTTCGTATGCTTATTAAAATTAGGCTAATATTTCTAAAATGTTAATATGATTTATTATATATTATACATAACATGTTGTATTCCATATTGTTGCAGATGGAAAATTACTAGTGGAAGTTCTAGGGCCTTACAAAGCGGTTAGTGGTGTGCTAGGGGGTGTTCTGGTGTGACCACTCTGATGCTTAAGTCAATATCAGGTCAAGAGAAAGTAAACAAGTGAATGTGTAACTAAAGTGTGTGAATGATATCACATACCCTTTTCCATGTGTCTCAAGTTTTATTTACCAAAATGGGAGCCTATAGAATATACTTTGTCTACATGTTACATTCCTAAGAAAGGGAAAAAGGAGAGTGGATATACTTTGTTGGTAGCCAACCTCGACCTAAGGTGGCGATCATCCGAGGAGAGTGGCTGGACAAATGGAGAACTATTCTTTTGAAGCACCCTCACCTTCAGGAAGATTTAGAGTACCTCTATGGAGATGTGATGATTCGAGAAGGTAAAGGGTACCTCTAAGGAGACATGGTGAACTAGGGAGGTCCAAAGTACCTTCGACGAGATGTTATTGAATGTGCAACTTGGTAGATGAGGAGCTTAGTTAAAGAGGACCTTGGTTACGGTCCTCATGTGTACAAATACAAAGAGATCGACTTTTAGACTAGAGAGTGAATGAGGCCTATAGGCCGAGGTGATTTGGAATGTGTAATGGGCTTTAGGGACTTTGTTGTTGGTGTTGGGACAATTAGGCCATGGTGGAATAAAGCCTATCACCACACACACATGTACACATATATAATTAGATCAACATGATAATTGAATGGAGTTGCATGCAATCTCAAGTATAGGATAACATTAATATGTCATATTAGGCAAAACTTAATAGAGGAATTCACAAATCAGATTAATTAATTAATGAGTATGATAATTAATTAAGGTAAAGCAATTTGAAATAGTTAATTGAGAAGTTCCAATTAATTGATGGAGTATTAGACATTGTTGAGTTCAAATGATCGCTATTATAGTCTACAATAGGAATTCCCACAATTAAGAAACATGAAGATGGATTTAACCACCTTTTCAATATGATTACATGAAGATGGATTTAACCACCTTTATAAAGCAGTTTGTAGTGATTATAATAGTTTAAGATTAATAATTTCATTAGTTAACTTATTTATTTATCAATTGAATAATTGGATTAGAGTAACTATTTGTGCTTGTGATTCCTATAGGACCACAGTTGGTTTCATTAACTATATTACAACAAACGATAGGTGAGCTTGCTAGTTCAAGAGGATCATGTGTGCTAAGAGTTCCTTTCATAAGAGGAAAGGAGGTGTAAGTTTTGGGAAGACAAAACATGTTGGTAAAGATAAGAAGCCTTGTTGACCCCAAGCTGGTGATTCAAAACCTTATTAGAGCCTCAGTGGGGGAATAAGAAGCCTTATTAATCACTAACTTGCAGTTTGAGACCTAAGGGAGCGATGATTGCATTCTAGAAGTGTAGTAAGAATCATATGGTAGATGAAAATCTAGAATTAAGATGGAAGTGTTATTACTATGGTGAGGTAGGGCAGATGGTGTGCCAATGCCAACATCGTAAGGGCTTGAGATGTTATCACTATGACTGAATAGGCATATTGAAGCAAATTACTGGGTTAATATACTAGCAAATTAGGTGTTTCCCCCTAACACCTAAACCGGCACTTAAAGACAACAATGCCAATATTAATCCTAAAAGGGTAGGATAGAGACCTCAAAGTCAAGTAAGAGTATTTGTTGTAAAGTAGTTTGAGGCTACTAATGATGACAAAGTGATTGCACGCTAGTAATCTAACCAATAATAAGTTATTAATGTTGTTGGGTATGCTTGTTTTGTTTTATTGCTATGAAATAGTTAGTTTAAGAATATTGTACACGTGAGCTTTAGGCCCATACAAATAGGTGACAAACTAGCATATACTTTGTTTTATTCTACAGTGTTTGTCACAAACTCTTTCCTCAAGCCCATTTTTCACAATTGCAATAATAAAGATGTTATTTCTTTTTCTAAGAAAGGAAAAAAAATCCTTTTGGTAACTGAACTTTAGCTATGTAGCCAATAAAGTACCTGAACTTTCAAAAAGACCAATTTCATACTTAGCCAAACTTTTTGTGCCTCTTTTCACTAATTCACTCTTTTATTGTCGCTTGAAGTGATGGACACATGTTAGGCAATAATTTGGTGAGGTAGTAAAAAGGGGCATGAAAAGTTTGGCTGCAGATCAAATTAGTCTTTTGAAAGTTCATGTACCTAATTGTCCACTTAGCCAAAGTTCAGGTACTAAAATGGGCTTTGTCCCTTCTTTGAAACTCAAGAATGCATATAGATTTAATTGAGCTTTCTCAAATTATTAGTTTGAGTGGTAAGAAATATAGGCTTGTTGTTGTTGATCATGGGTTAAAAGTTGTTATGCTTATCTTCTTTTTTCTTGTCCCACATGGATTAGTTAGTAAAAAAACTTGTTGTAGGTACTCTGTAAAAGCTATACTACTCTCTTATACTTATCCACTTGGCTTTATGCCAAACAATTATCTCTTTGGCAATTTAGTCTAGCTAAATGGGCTGGACCATGAAGTATTGTTCTTTGTGGGACTTAGGTGTTTCTTATGTGAAAGAATGTATTATTAACAAGTCCCACATTATTTAGTTGTCATGGTTAAGGGATAAAGTCCAGTTATTAAAAGGAGTGTTGGCCTCACCATTGATAATTTATTTTTGCATGTTTAAAAAATTAAATGGAGTGTTGCAATACTTTTTTTTTTTTTTAGATTTGGCGTACTTTTTACTTGTAAGCTTGTTAAATGAGCTAATCTTATGACCTCGTTATCGAGTCAAACTCAAGCTTGATATTTCTTATCGAGCTTGTTAAAATTTTAAACAGTTGTACTCAAGCCTTATAAAGCTTAGTTTGAGTTGTCTCATTTGCAACCCTTATTTCAACCTTTCTCAACAAATCTTATACACTACAAAATAGCCTTTAATGTATATGGGTCCATAAGAAAACCCACTTTAATATACATTTGAAATGAATTCATCTTCGCCGTTACTTATCCAAGAAATCCAATGGACAATATTGTTGGAAAAAAAAACTAATGGACAATATTAATTGTAAACCCTTAGATTTTTCGTACATATACAAATAGAAATAGATAGAAATATAAAATAGAAAATAAATAGCTGATTTTGAAATCAACCAAAAATATAGAATAAAACTATAAGTAGTATTGGTCCTGTTTATGGTTTTAAACCCTAAAACAAAGCTTCTTAGCTAGTATTAAATACTACTAATAAGATTTCATAGTAGGTATAAAAAACTCAAGATATAAGAAATAATCTAAATAAGATTTTGAGCTTATTCAAAAGCAAATACCCAATAATGCTTATAGTTAGAAAACGGTAATTAAAGAATGAACTATTAGGGTTATAAATACACAGTAAAAACATAAACAGATCAATATCTTACAATCTAAAGTCCAAATAAATATTTGGATCACACTATTGTTCTAGTTAGGGTATTCCTAAGCTATTAGAGCCTAAAATAAAAATTGACCTATTAAGCTTATAAAACCGTAATCGTGGGAACCAAAACTGTAAAAATAATAAATCACGCAAACGTAAAACTCAAAGTTGTATCTTTTGACAATCTTAAAATTTTGTAGAACCCTATAAAAATACTTTTAGACAAAAACTCTCAAATAAATGCTATATTAATATGTATACATAATGTACAGACATATGGTGCAAATACTTGGCCAATATCTTCTTGAACTTCCCTAGCCAAAATCCATCCTCCATTTTTGCTCCAATAATTCAATCTTTAGTCAACAAAACACACTACTCAATCAATCAAAATTGTCCAAGTCCATGATTCATAAATGTAGCACATAAACACATCAAACATAGAAGTAAAATATGGAAGAAATTTGCCTTAGAACTGCCATCTTCTACTCCATCTTTCTCTATATATATGTCTCTTAATACACATAACAACAAGACTTTAATTTACACCAAACAAGAAGCCACACACCCTCAATTTCATGACCGTAGCACACCATTAGAACACACAAAACACACATACAAATAAATAACACAAACAAACCCCATTAAAACTTAACATAAGCTCGGATAAAAGAGAAGCAAGGTAAGTTTGATATGTTTTTCAATCAGTTTTTGTTAAAACAATGTTCTAAACAAAATCTTGTTGATCCTAGGCTTGAAAACAACTAAAAAACACGATCTAAAATGCTTAAATCAACTCAACAAGGTAAAATATCATAAACTCTAGTTGCAGCATTTTAATTTGGGAATTAAAGATCATGTACATGTTTTTTTGTTAAAAGTTGATATATGTGTAAATATAACATATATAAATGCTTAAGAATGATTTAGAATTGATTTGGACCTGTAAATGGAACAAAATCAAATCCAACCTAAGCTTGAAGATGATGAATAGTAACCAAGGAAATGCAAAAAAATTCTACCTGGTACTGTTCAAGTGAATTCTGTGCTTATTCTCGACAAAGTTATAATAATAATAATAATAATAATAATTTAAAAAAAAAAGAGATCAATGAAAACGCCTAGAAGTGGACTTACATATTCCACTGTCTTCTCGGCAAAGCTAATAATAATAATAATAATTGTTAATCTAATTTAATTATTCCTAATGCAACTATTATTATTATATTTGATGTTATTATTATGAATATTTTTATAATTTCTGTTATTGTTGAAAATATTAGAAGTATAACTTAAATTACTTATGTTATTAATAAAATGATATTTATCAATGTTATTATTATTAGTGATTTTATCATTAAATTATTTTTAAGTAATATTATCGTTTATATTATTATTGTTGTTGTTGATGTTACTACTAGTATTGAGTATTAGTATTATTAATGCTATTGTTGTAAGATTATGTTTAAGATAATATAAATATTATGATATTTAGGATTCCTAATATATCTAATATTGTCATTAAAAATTACTATTACTAATACCATTACTACCAACTAACATTAATATCTTGAATTACTATTATTTTTAAAATTAATTACTAGCATTGATATTAATACAAAACTTATTAATAATTGTTGATATTATTACTACTATAGTTATTATTGGCAATATTAAGATTATTATTATTACTATTATTTTCAAAAATTAGTAATCATAGTGTAAATTTATTTTTATTAATACTATTATTAATCTCTATATTATTAGATTTATTATATTTTACAAAATAAAAATGAGATTTTCATAAATATTAAATTGGTCAATATATATGTATATATATATACATACCTACATCAATGGAAAATTTAAATTAACAAAAAAACTAAAAAATAATTATACAAAGTAGATTAAGAGGAGCACATTAAAACTAAATGTTAGAAAACGAATAATAGTTGTTATAATAAACTAACCAAGAAAAGATACAAAATTGTTAATAATTGTAATATTAGGTGGTTAACTAACTTAATAAAATTTGTTTAGCTATACGATAAAAATATATAAATATTAGAACAAGATCAAGAGAAGCAAAACGAAAACAAATACAAAATATTAAATGTTCCTTAAACCGTTAAAAGACAAATACAATAATAGGCAGAAAACCAAATAATGATATTGGACACTTAGACACTCATAGGAGTTTAAGTGTATAATTTATGCGTAAATCTCCATCCTGCTTTGGACTCTGGATACTCCAGGCTTATACTTGTTCATTTGCTTGATTGTTGCATTTGATATGATTGTTAATTAACTTGTTTGATTTATGATAAGTTTTGGTTATGCATTGAGCCTGTGGTTTCATTCATACTCCAACACTCTTTTTAAGTTTACGCTTCGACCTTGGTTAGTTATATCTAGAACCTTGGCTCCGGTAAGTGCCTAGAAGCTGATTGCTCAAGGGACAGATGGGATAAGATGTTATCTTTTATTTCTAGTATAGTTTAGTTAGTTAAAGCTTATTAGTGCATTTGAAGAAAGTTATGGAGAGATATTATGGTTTGTAATACTTTTATGACATCCTTTACTTATTTTGGCAGTTAATTACTAATTTATATCTTACATATATTTGTCATTTTTCATCCAAGCAACTAAAAGATCCTGTTGTTTGTCATTCTCTGAAGGTAAACTAGTAATAGTATTTAAGTGTGGCTTGTGTACTACTATTAGGGTACTATCGGGGCGTGACATTAATGGTCAAACTCCATAAATATCCTTAGTTCCACTTCATTTAGAACACTAAAAGAGGTAAGTTATTGTGCAACTAGATTTTAGATTCAATTTTACTTTATTAACTTAGGTGTGGTTTGATGCTTTCTTCACTTGCCACATGCTTATTCGAGCTTATTACGATCATTTGCTCCTTCTTGCGACACATTTCTTTCCTAATCATCTCTTTGCATGTTGTTTCTCTTAGACAACATATAGCATGGTAGTCACATGATATGCATGTAACCAATACAATCGCACCATTAGGATTCAAGCAATGTAAGACGAACTTGCTCAATTTGTTAGAACAGAGGACGGAACCTATTGCTTATATATAGTAATAAACTTGATGGAAAAAAAACAGTAAAAACTAATTACTCACATGGGTTTTCTCAGGCTATAATTAAAAGAATATAAATAAAAAAAAAGATTTGGCGAGATTTTTGCATAAATTGTTAAAATTGAGGCCATAAAATCGACGCTTTTAGCATTCGGTGCTTTATGAAACTTCAAAGTATTTCAGTTGCTATCAGACCAAGAAATAACTTTATAACCATAGAAGGCTATGTCCAAAAAAACCATAGAAGGCTTCTAATTAGCTGAAAGGGTAAAAAAATAGAAGGAAAGAAAAGAGGGCAAAGGAAAGGAATCCAAAGAACGAGTACAATTGGAAAAAAAAAAAAAAAGTGAAATAAAAGAAGACCATGACAAAGAAATAATCAAAGGCGAGATTGACGGTGTGCCAAGCTAGTAGGACCATCGGAGTATCATTTATTAACTTTTAGCACTTCTTTCTTTCGGTTTCCTTTTCGGTAGTAAATTTTTAGTTTCCTCAGTACCTATGAGTAACGACAGTAGGATCGATATATGGATTCTTTATCATCTTTTGTGATTTGATATTACTTAAAATAAAATAAAATAAAATAAAAAATTTAAGATGCAACTATTGATGACAAATATTTATCTTTGGTTTGAAGCTATTTTGATTATCACGCGGAGAGTAACCCAGAAAACGCGCTAAAAACTTATCATAGCTCTTCCTTTGACAAATATAAATTCACAGGACTGGGGCAAAAAGAAGAAAGAAAGAAACGAATTGGACCAGAAACAACCCTACATTCATCATGGCTAGTAGGCCATAAGTGGTTAGAAACTTTTATAAAGTTTACATTCATTAAAATATGTAATATAACCCACATTTATCTATTGGAATACTTTTTTACCTCATATTTAAGACTACATGATGTATTGTCTCAACTCAACTCAACACAACACGTCTTACACCGAAGCAGCACATTCTTCCATCGGTTTTGGTTTAGAGTGCTATTTAGTGGCACATTGCACAGATTAAAATAAGAATGGGAAGTGAAGATTTAGGAAGAGCATATTTTGCATGTGGTGTTGTTTTGATGGCTATTGGTGCTGGTTTGGTGGTTTGTGATGATCCTTATAGATACTACAACTGGACTGTAACTTATGGAACTCTTTCTCCTCTAGGCATTCCCCAACAGGTTGGTGCTTGGTTGTTTTATTGCAATTTCACTATCTGAATGCTATCATTTTAATGTATCAAATGTTGTGATTTTTTTAAGGTTATTCTCATCAATGGCCAATTTCCTGGACCTAAACTAGAAGTTGTGACTAATGACAATTTAGTGCTTAACTTGATTAACAAGTTAGACCAACCTTTTCTTTTGACATGGTAAGCTTCCTTCACTCCTCATTTTTCACATATAGATATACTGAAAATTTTTTTAGCACTTTATATGCATATAGTATGGTATTATTGTCATCATGAAAAGAACTTGAAATACAGTAAGTTTTGCAGTTTAGTTCCTGAATGCAATATGGAACATTCATAATTATTGAAGCATTTTTCAGAGATAATCTAAAGATTTTATATAAAAATTCATGCGGGGGAACTATATTTTGTTGAAAAAATCAGCAGCATGGTTTCAGCTTTACTTTCAATGGGAGTTTCAGCTTTCATGCTGTTTATGAACCTCATCTCTTGCTCTTACACGGGTAGCATATTTCCTTCCTGGGCAAAACATGTGCATCCCAAGGAGATTACTGCTTTGGCGCCAAAAGACAGCCTGGTCTTAGTTCATAGCTTCTTAGCAGCAAGAAAGAATCAGAATTTACTTCACATGTTCATGCTATATTTATTGGTATTCAGGAATGGGATCAAACAAAGGAAAAACTCGTGGCAAGATGGAGTTCTAGGAACCAACTGTCCTATTCCTCCAGGCTCAAACTATACTTATAATTTCCAAGCCAAGGATCAGATTGGGACTTTTACATATTTTCCCTCAACGCAGTTTCACAAAGCTGCTGGAGGATATGGAACTCTTAACATCTATGAAAGACCTCGTATACCTATTCCTTTTCCTGATCCCGCTGCAGATTTTACCTTGCTTATTGGTGACTGGTACAAGACCAGCCACAAGGTCAGGTGCCAATCTTTTATTTTATATTGATATTGAGTCTTACAGAGCAAGGCACCTTATTGCATTTCATTTCAAAGATAAGGGATCGAACCTTTAGTTCTAGAGATTTCACAGAAAATCATCTGCAGGTATTACAAGAGTCCTTGGACTCAGGAAAATCTCTACCACTCCCAGATGGAATTATCATAAATGGCCAGCCTCATACTACTTTCACTGGGGATGAAGGTATCCATTTTCCCCCACAGGGCAATTTTCTCAGCAGTTTTGTTTTATACTTCCAGAGAAATGTTTATGTTAACCAAGATTTGGCAATCATCACAGGGAAAACTTACATGTTCAGAATCTCAAATGTGGGATTGTCAACCTCTTTGAACTTCAGGATTCAGGGCCACATCATGAAGCTTGTTGAGGTTGAGGGGTCTCATACCGTTCAGAACACTTACGAATCTCTTGATGTGCATGTTGGCCAATCCGTAGCAGTCTTGGTGACATTGGACCAGGCTCCAAAGGATTACTATATTGTTGCATCAACACGATTCACTAAGACAATTCTCACTGCAACTGGAGTGCTACATTATAGCAATTCTCATACCCCTGCTTCTGGTCCTCTACCTGCTGCTCCAACTTACCAAATACACTGGTCTATGAAGCAGGCTAGAACTTTCAGGTGCCATCTGCTAGTTAACTTAGCCTCAGCTTTCCAAAGGCAAACGCAACCCTTTTATTAGTAGGACTGTTGATGATAATTGATGCAATGATTACTCTCGAATGAGTGAAACTGTACTTCTCGGATTTAAGGAAATCATATTCCTAAACTTGATCTATATGGCTATTTTGCATGCAGCTTATGTTTGGACTTCAGTGATGGAAAATAAATTTGGTTCTTCTTATCAACTTGTATCACTTTACCAAGTTATTCCTTGGCTTTTCCAGGTGGAACCTGACTGCAAGTGCAGCAAGACCTAACCCTCAAGGCTCGTTTCACTATGGAAAGATCACGCCAACAAGGACAATTGTGTTGGCCAATTCCGCACCACTTATCAACGGAAAGAAGCGCTATGCCGTTAATGGAGTATCATACATTAATGCTGATACCCCGTTAAAGCTTGCCGATTATTTCAATATCCCTGGAGTTTTCAGCACAAATTCCCTCCAGAGCTTCCCCTCCAGTGGCTCTGCATCAATAGAGACTTCAGTTTTGCCAGCTTCTTTACATGAATTTATTGAAATCGTTTTCCAAAACAATGAAAATTTCATGCAGTCTTGGCATTTGGATGGCTATGATTTTTGGGTTGTTGGGTGAGTATCTACCTTGCTTTGACAAAATGGTTTCAAACTCAATCAGGTTGTCATGATACTAAGAGTCTGTATGCCATGACAAACAGTTTTGGTTTCGGGCAGTGGACGCCTGCCAGAAGGAGAAATTACAACATAGTTGATGCACTTACCAGGCATACTGCTCAGGTATGTTATCTATTAAATACAATGCCCACACTAAATCAACAAACTTTTAGATCAAATGGTTACGTGCTAATCTTAATATGTATCAGAGCAGAAGGTCAAGTAAGTAGGGTGTTACGCA
Source organism: Combretum micranthum (assembly GCA_024138025.1). NCBI lineage: Eukaryota > Viridiplantae > Streptophyta > Magnoliopsida > Myrtales > Combretaceae > Combretum > Combretum micranthum. The sequence goes on along the minus strand of JAMXBD010004540.1, from coordinate 26,110 downwards.
TATCTACAAGCTTAAGCTTTTAGATCCGATTACGCCTGCATGACATACTCACCATTTACTTGAATTGATTATTCCTTATCTAGGAAAAGCCTAAAAAGCTATTCGATGTGTGATTTTTTGACATTGTTCCATCACATTTATGGTTTCCTTATGCAGGTATACCCAAACTCATGGACTAGTATATTGGTGTCATTGGACAACCAAGGAATGTGGAATTTAAGGTCTGCAATATGGGAAAGGCAGTACCTAGGACAACAATTCTACCTTAGAGTCTGGAATTCTGTCCACAGCCTTGCTAACGAGTATGGTATTCCTTCAAATGCCTTGCTCTGTGGCAAAGCCATCCCACAACACCTTTAGGATAGAACTACCCTTTTGTTTTCGACCGTTGACTATCTATTTGTCCAATGAATGAATGAATAGAAAGTGGATTCAATTGTTCCATACATGCAACATTCTCCCTTGCTGAATTGAGAATGAGAATTAAGCTAAGCCACAATTTTATTAGAAGTGATAAAATATGTTCTGAAAGTTTGAACGAAATGTTAGAATAATCTACTTAGAGTTTGTGAGGCTGCAATTATCACAATTGAGTCTGGTTGGATAAACTCCATATACTAACTAATATCGAATGAAGTTCATACGATAATCAAAGAATGCAAGCAATTTTAATTTAATTACTTTTCTTTTGTTGGCTTATTACCATTTCCTTTCAATTTTTCTCTTTTTTTCCTGTTAAAGGGGGAAAAAAAATAACACAAAAGATATTAATTACTTGTTTACTTAGTTATAATAGTAATTTCACTACAATTTTATTTTTTTATGAAAAGTTATTACGGTATTTAGTTGGCTATAATAGCAATTTCATAAAATCCGTGGTAAAAAAATATTGAATAATCATTTATTATTCAATCTTATAAATAACAATTCAATAATGAAATTAACTTTTCCCCCAAAATACTATGGTTTAAGTAAAAAGTTAACAATTAATAATTCTATTATAATCTATTCTATTCTTCAGTATTAGCAATTTCATTACGACCTTATTTATTTAGGAAAGTGAACAGATAGTAAATGTATAGTAGCTAAAATATAAGCTATGGGAGCAACAGTGTTTAGTATTGTTTCATTGATTTTTTTTTTTTTCCTAGTCACACACATATGATATTATATGTGTATTTGCTCCTTCGCTCTATTACAATTTTGAGAGGTGCCACGTGTAACCAATTGCTAACTCACTAACCAGTTATAAAATATATTCTAGAAACAATATCTAAACTTGTAATATTATTTAAGAGTAACAGGGCTAATATTGCGCCAAAAACCCATTAAGTTGTATTGGTCAAAGGCCTATGTTAGTTGCCATGGCCTCAAGCCCTTTAGTGCATGTAACGTTTAAGTTCTCAACATCAAATTGAATGTCTTGTTCCATTGACTTCATACTTTTCACTTTCTTCACTTTATTAATTGATACAAAGCCCCTCATGCCCTTTTGCTTTAGAAACCCTTGTCCACAAAGGGGTAATTAGGAAACTGAAGTTGCAAATCACAAAAGAATTTATAAGAAGCATCAGCTAGTGGTTAACCCTTTCATAAGATAAGTATCAATGCATCAACTTAATATCACTTTCAACATTTTCTGATCCAAAATGGCTATGAGTTCTAACTTGTGTTTTGGTTGTGTCATGTGATGTTAGATTTAGATTAGCTTGTAGACAATAGTATTTCTTGAGATGTGAAACATGAAAAGTAGGGTAGATCCTTGATTCTAAAGGTAGATCTAATCAATAGGCACACTCACCAAAGTTATCCATAACCACAATGGACAATAATACTTAGAAAACAATTTACGATCAGTAGATGTCTCAAGAGTACCTTGTCAATGGGTTACAATTAAGTAAATATTAATCTTCACGTCGAAAAACCTTTTTTGTTTGCTTCTTGTTCGCTATGGTTTTCATGTGTTACTATGTACATTTCAAATGAAATGTTAATAGTTGAATAATCTCTCAATTGCTAGTCAAGATCTATCCACCACATCATTCCTAGAATCTCTAGGATATAGGGTAGGTTTATGGGTGGTAGTAGTGGATTGGTTGCTGGGAGGGATTTACTACTTCAATTTACCAACCCGTCTGCAAATGATAGGCTATAAACATATCAAGCTCCAAACCTTGTAGTAAAAAATTTCTTTCCAAAAGGAACTGATAAAGATTGGATTGCAATCTCTTGTAATGGTCATAGGCGGTTCATGTAACTTATAAACATGAGCAAGGTACTATTGAGCAACAAGTGAGACTGTAAAGATGAGCAAGTGTTATAAAGTGGCTATACTTGCTCAAATGGTTTACCACTGCCATGATAACTTCCTTTCCATTAGGTTTATGGAACCCTTTGATAAAGTCCATTAACTACCAACAATCCTTAGGGACTTGTAATGGTTGTAATAAACCTATAATAGCCACATTTTCAAATTTGTACCTTTAACAAATATCACACTCATAAACATATTATCACATCTCCCTCTCTAACTTAGGCTAATAGAAAACTGCCACAATCCTCTTGTATGTGGCATTAGATCCTGAATGACCCCCTAAAGGCCTTTTAGGATATAGTTATAACAATTTAACCCATAATTCTTAGAAGGCCCAACAGTAACCTTACCTTTTCTCCTTAATATTTGTGACTTAGAGTAGAATGCTTTATTGTTGACCTTACTGTAATTTTGATAACGGTGACTTGTACCCCCTATGTAAGTCCCAATTCAACTGTACTTTAGCTATAATATAAGATGGAACTAGAGTTGCATATAAATGATACAGATGCTTGTTTCTACTTGCGATAGTGCATCAATAGCTTTATCATTATGACTACTTTTATACTCAATAGTATAATCAAGTCTTAATAATTTTGTTAGTCACTTTTGTTGAATCAGTGTGGTCAATTGTTGTTCTAATAGGTATTTAATACTTTGATGACCATTTTTAATAATGAAATGTTGTCCTAAGAGGTAAGGAAATACCTAAAGTTTCTACTAATCTAAGTAAGAATTGTTATAAATAAATAGAATAATAGATAGTTAATTTTGAACTTGATTTCAATCTTAATTAAGAATTTGAACTTAGATAAGTTTAATTAAGTTAAGTAAATCAAACTATAGAGTATAGCTAGATAAATTAACATAATAAATTAATAAATATATTTGGTCAAAATTGAGACCCCAAATATTTCTTTCCAACTATCTATTCATTTTCTTGGTCCAAATTTCTTAATTCTTTATGACCGTTAAATTTGAATTATATTCCTTTCAATTTTACTATTTACTTTAATTATCTTCTTCAAAATATCTAGTTGCCTCATCATAATAAATTTTTAACTTGAACCTACTTTTTTTCTAATTTTCAATTGAATCAATTTCTTAAGTCCAATTACCTAAATTTTTCAAAAAGGCCCTATTTAGTCATTTTCCACTAAATCCTATTTTCCTAATACCCATAAATTTTGAAATAAAATTCTCATTTAAAAATATCAGTTTTTATGTCCTAAATTTCCAAATCAAAACTAAAATATCAAGTTTGATTAAGATAATTACTCAAATTAATTAAATTATATAATATTTTAGCTAAATTGATGTAAATTAGTGAATAGATTTAAATTTAAATTTAAGATTTTGAACATCCTTTTAAATCATCTATTTGTCGCAATAACCTTTTTTTAATGAATCAAATTATTCAATTCTTTCCAATCATTCACTTAAACTCCTTACTCTTAAATTTCATTCTCCCAAACCCTTGAACAAACAATTTAAATCTTTAGTAGGTTTCTAAACCTTTGAACTTTAGTTAATTACCATTTCCTAAACCACCATAAGTTTCGAACCATTTGCCTGTTTAAACATATAATATCTTATGTCTAAACCCAAATTAAATATCAATTTTTTACAAATTAAACTTCTAAGCTAGATTTTTAATTCAAGCTAATAATTTCTATGTTATAATTCTGAAATTACTTTCCAATTATTTTCAAAAATTAAGAAAATCATCTGAAGGATTTAAACTTAAAACCCTACTTGAAAATATCTTTAAACTTTATCATTTATTTCCTTTTCCTTTGACTTTGGCTGCCTCATTTTTTCTACTTTCTTCATCGGTTCATCTCCTTCCTTCTTCTTCTTGTCTCTATTTCTCTTTTTTTTCCTCAAATTTCAACCATCAATCTCAATCTCAAGGAGATCAAAGAGGAGATTAAAGTTAGAAAAGACGATAAAAGAAGGAAAACAAGCTTAGGACAACTTCAACAACTAAGAAAGAAGAGTAGCGGTGAAGTTTTGCTAGTTTGAATTTGTTAAACAAGTAAGTATAGATTTATTTATTTTTATTTTTTTACTTTGACTATTGTATATGCATAAACATGATGAATTAGGGCTAGATAGGACTTAGGTTTGTGATAAATTGGTGAATAAGAGATATATAAGCATGTAAAATCTAGTTTGTTTATGCATGAGTGGAGAAGGAGTTTGATAAAGTGATTTGGAGATGTTTGATGAAGTAGTATGAGTATAGAAGTGTTAGAAGTTATGAAAATGAGTTTGTTTGCTACTTTTTGTGATGTTTTGATTGAAGTATGATGTTTATAAGTTGGTAAAGATTGGAGTAAAAAGCATAGAAAAAATGTAACTCTGTACAAGATGTCAATCATGGGCGTGATTCAATCCATGATGCCTCTGTTTTGAAAATTTTTGATAGATCACGAGCGTGATAATACCCTTGCTACAAACTAACCTAAGTTTTAAAGAGAATTACGGGCATGATTTAATCTATAATGAGCTTTGTTTCAAAAATTCTTCTTAATCACGAGCTTGATCTAGTCGTTAGTAGCCTTGAATTGTTTTTGAACTTCAAAATCCTAAAGTCACAGGCATAATTTAGACCTTAGTAGCCTCAGGTTTGTGATTTTTACACAATCATGAGCTTGATTGTGCCCGTGATAAAAATCACGATATGAGTTATGACCGTGATTCATGAATCCCTAGACCTAAATGGCCTTAAATGTTTAAAATAACATTCAAAGTAGGTAGATATCGATTATTCACATACAAAAAATGGAGTTAAAATGAGTTAGTTATGATTGTTTTAAGATTAAAACTTAGTAACCGATAATTCTACCAAGAATTAGTTATCTAAAATAAAATTTTGAGTAAGACTATATAAATGATATAAGATGTAATATGTTAGTACTTGAATAATTAGGAATGAGTTAAGCAAATTAATAGGCTTATTAACTAATTAGACTTAACGTAAAAGTTAAGTATAAAATGAACTTAGTCCACTGTGCTATAATTAGTATTGAATTTTAAAGCATCTTTCCAGCAAGTGTACTGGGTCTTCTATTGTAATATAGCATGAGTCAAGTGTCGATCCCACAGAGATCTATTAACTACTAGACAATTATCAACTAATATTAATATCTAGGCAATTGATCTTTTTAAAATGATTAGATTAAACTAAATTATCTAATTAAATATCTATATGAATGCAATGAGCTTTTTAAAGAGAAAGATATGGTGGAAAAATGTGGGAAGGAGTAGAATCCACTTTAAACTATTGCCAATCAACTTGAACTCATGTTATAATGATAATTAGATTCATGGACATTCATAAGAAATTGTCAAGATTTAAAAACAGAGTTTAAAACCTTTTAAACCACGAAATAATTCAATAACTTCCGTTAAATAAATTATTTGTGGAATCAAAATTACAATTATAAACCTTCTGATTCTATAATTGACTAATACTTTATATTAACATCTCCTAATTCTTAGTGAGAAATCAACATAAAAAATTGCATTATTATTCATGGACAATTTCTAAATTAGATTAAACTTCGCCGCTTCCGCAATTGCAATTTAATCTAAATTTATGAATTCATATGAACCCTAATTTCCCTTCCGAGTTATCAGAATTCTTATACACCAAAGATATAATCAGAACTCAATATGAATATTTCATGATTCTAACTATCTTATAACATGGTTTCAAAGATCATTTTAGCATGTTTAAAGCTTCATCAACTTCCCACAAAAAGGATTTAGCTACTCTTGGATGATGATTCAACAATCAAATAAGAAATTGCAAATGATTTCATTATGATCACAATATTTAGATATATGAATTGCATAAAAGAAATAAGATTAGATATCACCAATTCAAAATACCAAAGCTTCACTTGCAAATTCTTGAATAACTTCAAATATTTCTTCAAAAATCTCTATGGAATGCCTAATTCTAAGTATTGTAATGCATTCTAGAGCTACTAGGATGTGGATTGGATGATTGGATTCTTGGATGTTTTTGAAACAGAGTAGAAGACCCCCTATTTATAGGAAAAATTTCGTGCAAGGCATTAAATGAACTTTGCTATTTCACTTTGTATGCCGGCAGTTATGGATCTTACGCCGGTGGCTTACAGGCAGCGTATCTTCGAATTATCCTTTGCGCAGGCAGTGTACTGGCAGCCTTCAATATCAGTTACACATGTAGGCCGCTTCTACGCCGGTGGCTTAGATGTAGATCTAGCATGCGTATGTGGTCAGAAATGAAGCGTTGCATCAATTTTGCTCGAACGCTGTCCCTAAGCCGGCGGCTTAGACACCGGCGTAGACACTCCAACAGATTTGTCTCTTCAATTTCCTTCAAGCGTTTGATATCTTCATGTCGCTTCAGAACTATGTTGTACGCTGCCTCAAAGTCGGCGGCTTATACGCCAGCGTATAATGTAACTCCTTCAAAGCTGGTGATGTTTCATTTCTGAGCTGCCGGCCTTCAAGTACGCTGGCTTCTTCATTTTCTACGCCAGCAGCTTTGAGGCGGCTTTGAGTGTAGTTGAGATTTATGCTCGGAAAAGCTGGCAGTGCTACAACGGCCTTGGATGTAAGCCGTCTAAACGCCGGCGGCTTTAAATGTTGAATTGCCGGCCTTGACTTCAATTTTTCCTATTTTTGATTCAAATTCTCTTGTTTTGATTTCTTTATCCAAATTAGTCCTGAAACATAAAATTCAATCAAAACAAATATCCATTCTAGCTCTTTTGATCATCAAGATTTGTATAAAATATGATCTTATCAATTCCCCCACACTTGAACTTTTGCTTGTCCTCAAGCAAAATGAAGAATAAAATGAAATCTCTTTATAGATAGTACAATTTTCCAATTTAATCTCAATTTCTTTAACTTGTTTTTCTTGTATCTACTGCTCTAACCATACCAATTTCTTGCAATTAGAGTACTATAATCAAAATTTAGGAGTTAATCCAAACAAAACAAGTTTTAATCTCAACTTTTAACAAAGGAACATTCTATTCAAAAGCAAATACTCAATCCACTAAGGAAAAATACTCATTTAAACTTCATTGGATTTCTAGTTTTTGTATATATATTCTAAGTAACACAAAATGAAAGCATGTGGTATCTACTTTTTCCTTAGAATTTCTCCTTCTTTATAAGTCTCATTCCTTTGCATATTTTGCATTCATTTTTCTTTTTCTTTCTCAAGCATTTATTTTCTTTTTTTTTTGGAGGTTTTTGCCTCCATCTTTTTGTTTTTCAAAGCTCATGAATTGAACTTTTGCCATTTTCCCTTCTCGTTACAGTGAGTTCATTGAGTGGCACATCCCAGGCTCATCACCTAAGTGACCAGGTTTCAAAATACCCCTAAGAACTCTTCCTCACTTTAACATTCAAGTTCAGATACTCATAACTCAAAATTTCAAGTCAGAGGAGTAGTGGCTATGCTTGTTTCTTTCTTTTTGAATGCAATAACAATATCAAAGACTTATTTTTATGAAGGATCACTAAGTTTAAAAGTTTCTTCTACCTCTTTCACAAGTGTTAAAATTCAAAGAATATATACAAACTAAAATTTCCAAGAAGTAGACCTGTTTTTTTCAACAAAAGGACTCGACCAGCTCTTAAATTTCCAATTCCAAAGTTAAAAAAAGTAAACTTGTTTCTTAAGGATTTTACAACTTAATTTTAACTTAGTAAACCAATCACAACAGCAGGTGAGTAAGATACTTTCACAAGTCAATTTCATTGATTTTCATTCTTTGCTTTGTACTATCTCCAATTTAAGAGATTTTTGAAAAAATTTTGGCAGAATTTCCTCATGATTTGCTTTCAAACCAAAATACAAGGTGGAGATTTTCCAATATAAATAACAGCAACAGTCAACAGATCATATTCATCACTTCAATACTTCATGCAATTCTATCCCTTCCCCACACTTCAACCAAACAGTGTCCTCACTGTTTTGCAACAAAAAAACATAGGAAAGGAATAAAATGAATTGGAATACTTCCCTGAAGTCAGTCGATTCATAGTCATCAAAATTTGCATGCAAGTGATTTGCTTTGCTTGTTTCCTGTAATCACTACAAAGAAAAACAAAAAAAAAAACAAAAAAAAATAAAAGCAGAAAAATAATAAATGAGTTCACCCACAGGAACTTGGGTACTCAATAAATATACAGGCCAATAAAAATAAAAGCAATAAAGATCAAATTGAGAGCTAGCAGGGTCTCTAGCTCTCTGGCCCTGGCTCTGTCTGCTGCTACCCTCGGAGTTCTCTGTGTCTCTGGGCTGGCTGTCGTGTATGCTCTGAACTGAGCCTATCTGAGTGATGTGACTCAGATGAAGTCTGTATCTCATGCCAGCCCCTGTCTCTGGGCTAATGCAGCAAATGGCCGTCTTCAACGCCTCAAAGATAGTCTTCCTAAATTTCTTGTTCTTCTTCTTTCCTTCTCTTGACTCTCTGAGCTCCTGGCTCTGGCGCTTCAGCTCCTCAACATCCAGCCTAAGCTGGTCCATGCCATACGCTGATGAAGTGCCTGCAGGAGGAGGAGCGGATGTGGATGGCATCTCAAATGGGGCATCTCCAGGAAAGATATCCTGGATATCGACCTCCTCCAATACCGTGGCTGTGCTGCCCTGGGTTTTTCAGCAATCCCCAGCCTCTGAATGGTGCAGATGTAATCTTCTTGCACTCAAACACCTCGTCATCCTGTGGAGGCTCAAAAATGTTCATCCCCTTCAATAACCGAGTAATGTAGCCTCCACAACCCAGACCTCGAGTCCTCGTGTCATCCGCCTGCCGGTATATAAAATTCGCCACCTCCACCCAAGATCAATCCTGTAGCCTCTAATAAGGCTAAACAGGTAAAACATGTCGAATGTAGTCACCTTGCTGTGACTCGTCTTCTTGCAACTCAGGGTGTGCAAGAATGTGGTGGAGCAGCTTGTGCTCGACAGCACAAATGACGTGGCCAGTGACTTGGACGGGACAAAATGCTCATTTGATCTCTCAGGACCAACTAGCTGGAACCAATAAGCCTCCTGTGTCATGTCCGCTGGCCAACTGTTGGGCAAATTCTTGTTTTCTTCCTCACTATCATACAGTCCCAGAATGTGGCCTATCTGCTTCAATTTCACCTCCTGATCTGTCCATAGGCCTGGAACTGGAAAGTGGACTCCTCTCGGTCTGGGATATTTTTCACTGTGGACAAGAACTCTATCGTCAAGTTCTTGTATGCCGGCTCCCGAAAGTCAAACAGTCTGAGCCATGCTGGATCTTGAATAATCTCCTAATTCTATCTACCATCCCAATTCATCCAGCAGGCACCAGTCTAAATACTGGATATTTAAAAATCATTCTTGACAAGCCTCTTCTTTCTATCTTTTGCATACTGCTGACTAGACAGCAGATTTCGGTTCTCTGAACCCGATGTAGAGGGTCAGTGGTCTTGTCTTTTGTCTTGGAGCCATTCCTGCAAATAATTTGAATTCGATTAGTATTAAGGAATGCACAATTTCAATGAATTTCTAATTTATGCCTAAAAACTATTTTGAACAATTTTGATATCAAGCATTAATCAAATCAATGAATTGCATGGATCATTTACACTTGCACAATACAATCAAAGCTGGCAGCTTAGGCTTGCCAGCTCAGAATTGAACGTTGGAATTTTGAAATTTTCAAACAGAAATGTTTTTCAAAAATTTTCCTTTAAAGTTCCAAAAACATTTTCATACAAATTTTATCAAAATTGAGCACAATTCAAATTCCAATTCAATTCGAACAAATTTGAGCACAATGTAATAATTTGAGCTACTAACTAATATGAAAAAATCTAATCCAGCAGCTGTCCATCAATTTATAAAAACCCCAATTTGAAATTTGACAACTAGATAGCTCAAGAACCCTAACTTTTCAATCTGACAGTAATCATGAATCAACACATTACAATCTTGCAATCTCATTGTGTGGAACCGAAATCTTCCTTCAATAGCATATCAAAAATCATTCAAACAATCAAATGCATCAATAGCCGACATCGATATCAAAGATAATCATCAAACCCAAATCGACAGATCCAAATAAACAATGCAATATAATGGATTTGAACAAATGATTAAGCGTAGAGATCATTGAAAACTTACTTGGTAGATGGACTAAACACAATGGATTGATGAATGAGGGATGAAACTTGTTGATTGAGAGTGAGAGAGGGAGAGCGAGTATGAGAGAATGAAAGAGAGAGAGAGGATTCGTACCTGTTTAAAGCAATCTGCAGACCTACGCCGGCATTTCTGCAATGTACGCCGGCGGCTTACAGCCAGTGTAAACGAAAAATATACATACCGAGAGCATTAAGCTGGCCGCTTATCCATTTACACTGCCGGCTTAAGCGGATACGCCGGTAAAGCCGGCGGCTTATAATCCCAGATGCCGGCTTTGATCGGGAATTTTCAGAAACCAAGAAATCTTCAACATACGCCGGCACTAAGCCGGCGGCCTTCACCTTCCCTTGCCGGTGTAAATCTTGTACTCAAACGCCGGCTTGTAAGCCGCGGCCTAGACCTTTCCCAAGCCGACCTCTTTTGCGGTGCTCACCTACTCGTGTACGCCGGCCTAAAGCTGGCGGCGTTGAACCGGCCTTCCTTGTTTTCTCAGAGCTTGCTCAAGGCTGGTAGCCTTGAGCCGGCTTTCAGCCTTTTCCATTTTTTTTATTCAAAAATCACCTGCCACACTAATAACTAAGTTAGTAAAAACAAATAAAAACTATTCTAAAATTAGACATGGGTTGCCTCCCAAGAAGCGCTTAGTTTAAAGTCGCTTAGCCCGACTTTCCTGATCTGATCATGGTTCTTTGAGATTCATGACAGTAGTAGTACTGTCAAGATTTTCCCCCTCAAAATAATGTTTGAGCAGTTGCCCATTCACTTTAAAAGTCCGATCATCCTCAGTTTTTAATTCGACCGTTCCATATGGAAAAACTCTTGCAATCTCAAACGGTCCCGACCATCTTGACCGTAATTTTCCAGGAAACAACTTCAAACGAGAATTGTAAAGTAAAACTTTTTGTCCAGGAAAAAATTCTCGTTTGATGATGTTTCTATCATGCCATTTCTTTGCTCGTTCCTTATAGATACGAGCACTTTCAAATGCCTCATTTCTCCATTCTTCCAGCTGATTCAATTGGAGCAATCTGTTTTTACCTGCAGCTTTTTCATCAAAGTTAAGAAATTTTATGGCCCAATATGCCTTGTGCTCAAGTTCTACAGGAAGATGACATGATTTACCAAAAACAAGCATATATGGGGACATTCCAATAGGGGTTTTAAAAGCAGTCCTGTAAGCCCATAATGCATCATCTAATTTTGAAGACCAATCTTTTCTTGATGCATTAACAGTTTTTTCCAAAATCCTTTTTATCTCCCTATTGGAAACTTCAACTTGCCCACTTGTTTGTGGATGATAGGGGGTAGTCACTTTATGTGTAACACCATATTTTGCCAAAAGTTTTTCAAATTGCCTGTTACAAAAATGAGACCCCCCATCACTAATTATAGCTCTGGGCACACCAAATCTGGTAAAAATGTTCTTTTTCAAAAATTTCAAAACTACTCGGGCATCATTTGTTTGTAAAGCAACAGCTTCACCCATTTTGAAACGTAATCAACTGCCACAAGTATATTTATTTGAAAAAGATGAGGGAAAAGGACCCATAAAGTCAATCCCCCAAACATCAAAAAGCTCAATTACCAGAATATTGTTTTGTGGTAATTCATGCCGTTTAGAAATGTTACCTGTCTTTTGACATTGAGCACATGACATAATGAAATTCCTGCAGTCACGAAACAAGTTAGGCCAATAAAATCCAGATGATAACACTTTTGCTGCAGTCCTTTGAACACCAAAGTGTCCCCTGCTTCTCTTGAATGACAGTGTTCTAAAATGCTCAGCTGATCAGATTCAGGTACACATCTTCTAATTATTTGGTCAGCACATTTTTTGAACAGATATGGTTCATCCCAAAAATAGTATTTTACATCATGCAAAAACTTTTTCTTTTGAGGATAAGACAACCATATGGGATAATCTTACTAACCAAATAATTCACAATATCAGCATACCATGGCAAATCTAGATTCTACTGCATGCAATTGTTCATCAGGGAACTTTCATTGATGGGAATGTCTAAACTATCAGATTCAAGTCTAGACAAATGATCAGCAATTACATTCTCAGTTCCCTTTTTATCTTTAATTTCAAGATCAAATTCTTGCAGTAGTAAACCCATCTAATCAACCTAGGTTTTGCATCAGCTTTAGCAAACAAATACTTGAGAGCTGCATGGTCAGTGTATACTACACTTTAGAACCTATCAGATAAGGCCTAAATTTATCACATGCAAAGATAACAGCTAAAAGCTCTTTCTCAGTAGTGGCATAATTTCTTGGGCCTCATTTAGTGTTCTACTTGCATAGTATATAACATGAAAGATCTTACCTCGTCTCTGACCAAGTACCGCTCCAACTGCAAAGTCGCTGGCATCACACATGAGTTCGAAAGGAAGCTCCCAGTCTGGCGCAATGATTACTGGTGTAGAAATGAGCTTTTCCTTTAATAAATTGAATGCCTGCAAACATTTGTCATCAAAATTGAACACCGCATCTTTTTCCAGAAGGTTGCAAAGAGGTTGGAAATCTTGGAGAAGTCCTTGATGAATCGTCTGTAGAAGCCAGCATGTCCAAGAAAACTTCTGACTCCTTTAACAGTCGTGGGTGGTGGTAACTTCTCAATAATCTCCACTTTGGCTTTATCCACTTCAATTCCTCTGCAGAAATTTTGTGACCCAACACTATCCCTTCTCTAACCATAAAGTGGCATTTTTCCCAATTCAAGATCAGATTGGTATCTTTGCATCTTTGTAGAACCGAGGCTAAATTCTCAAGACAAAGATCGAATGACTTTCCAAAGACTGAAAAATCATCCATAAAGATCTCGATAAAATTCTCAAGCATATCAGAGAATATAGCCATCATACACCTCTGAAATGTAGCAGGTGCATTGCAAAGTCCAAAGGGCATTCTCCTAAAGGCAAATGTGCCATAGGACAAGTGAATGTTGTTTTCTCTTGATCATCGGGTGCAATAGAAATTGATTGTATCCAGAATATCCATCAAGAAAACAGTAATAGTCATGCCCTGCAAGTTTCTCCAACATTGATCAATGAATGAAGGGAAGTGGAAAGTGATCCTTTCGGGTGGCATCATTCAATTTCTGTAATCAATACAAACTCTCCACCCAGTCACAAGTAGTCAATTCATTTTGCTCATTTTTCACTACAGTCATACCACCTTTCTTTGGTACTACTTGAACCGGACTAACCCATTTACTATCAGAGATAGGATAGATGATACCTGCGTCAAGTAGCTTCAAACTTCTTTCTTGACAACATCTTTAAGTGTTGGGTTAAGTCTCCTTTGTGGTTGAACTGTAGGTTTACACTCAGCTTCCATAAGAATTTTGTGAGTGCAAATCATAGGGCTAATACCCTTAATGTCAGCAATGGTCCATCCGATTGCTTCTTTGTGCTTTTTCAACACTTCAATCAACTGTTGTTCTTGTTCATTTGTCAATGCAGATGAAATGATGATTGGCAAAGTATCGCCAATTCCGAAAAGCATACTTCAGATGGTCAGGAAGTGGTTTAAGTTCCAAGGTCGGTGGTTGCATCAAAGATGGAACTTGCTTCTGCTCATTTGTACCCAAGATTCATAATATCTGGTTTTGATCATTGGTACATCTTCCAGTATTTCTTCATCCTCTTCATCACTCCAATTGTCCAGTCTCTCAAGACGGACTCCATAGTTCCACACCAGTTTGTTCCTCAAGTGACTCAGAAACCAGCTCATCAATGGTATTGATGGTGTAACAGGCATCAGTATCATCAAATTTCTTCATTGCCTCATAGACATTGAAAGTAACCTGTTCATCCATCACCCGTAATGTAAGCTGCCCTTGTTCCACATCAATTAGTGCTTTACCTGTTGCAAGGAACGGTCTGCCCAAGATCATGGGAACTTCCCTATCTTCATCCATGTCTAAACTACAAAATCCACAGGGAAAAAGAATTTGTCAACTTTAACTAGGACATTTTCCACAATACCCCTAGGGTATTTTACACTTCTATCAGCAAGTTGCAAGGTTACATGTGTATCCTTGCAATCTCCAAGTCCTAGTTTTTGAAATACCGATAAAGGCATTAAGTTGATACTTGCACCAGAATCAATTAAAACTTTATCAAAATAACAATCACCAATGGTGCAAGGAACAGTAAAACTTCCCTGATCTCGAGTTTAGTGGGCAGACTGGGTGTTGTTTTGTAGGATCATGGAACATTCTCCAGTGAGTATCACATTTCCATCAATCTTCCTCTTGTTAGACAGCAATTCTTTGATGAATTTGGCATAGGAAGGCATTCCTTGAATCACTTCTAAGAATGGAATGTTGATGTGCAGCTTCTTGAAAACATCCAGGAATTTTGAAAATTGCTCATCAAGTTTTGTTGCTTTAATCTTCCTGGAAAAGGGACGGGAGGAACATATGATTTCACCTCAGGTGGTTTTTGAATAGTATCCTCCACCTTTCGTTTCCCTTTGTTGTTTTGTGGTGGAATTTCCTCTTGATCTTTTTCCTCATGATCTTTGATAGTTCCTCAACTGGAGCAATCTCCTTACCACTTCTCAGGTGATTGCATTTACAGACTTGGGATTCTCCTCCGTGTTGCTTGGTAAAGACCCAGATGGTCTATTACTCACTTGTTGTGCAAGTTGATGGAGCTTCCCTTGCAAATCTTGAATGATTGCATTCTGATTGTTGAGTGAGTTTGTTGTGGTGACAATGAAATCCCTCAGTAATGCATCAGTGGATGATTGAATTTGCTGTTGAGGTGGGGCATTTCTTACATATCCTTGTCCTTGAAAACCAGGTGGTGGCTTTAGAACATTGGCATCATTCCGATATGACAGATTGGGATGATTTCGCATATTCGGATGATATGTGTTTCCAAAATTACCCTTTTGGAAATTTCCCACATAATTGAGCTGCTCATCATTTGAAGATGATCCATGCGGACACTCAAAAGAGGAGTGTGGTCCTGAGCAAATCTCACAACAAAACACTTGTTGTTTTTTATTGGAAATTTGTAGTTGTGAGTTTACTTACTTGAGTGATGAGGGTTGCCATTTGAGCCTTGAGTTGTGATATATCTTCTTTGTCTTCCAAAGATGCTACTTTAGATCTTGTTCTTTCACAACTCCAATTATGAGCAGCGGAAGCTAATTCTTCAATAATCTCACTAGCTTCCTCATATGTTTTTCCCATCAGTGATCCCCCGATGTAGCATCTACTAAGGACCTTAAAGCTTCATCAAGACTGAGGTAGAAATTTTCAATTAGTAGATTATCGGGTAAACCATGGTGTGGACATTTTCTGACCGCCTCTTTGAATCTTTCCCAAGCATCATATAATGATTCTCCAGGGAATTTGGTGAAGTTGGAAATTTCATTTCTTAATCTGGCGGTCCTTGCTGGAGGGAAAAATCTCTTCAGAAACTTCTTTGTCAGATCATTCCATGTAGTGATGAATCTGGAGGTTGGGAATTGTACCATGCCAAAGCTTTATCCCTAAGAGAAAAAGGGAAAAGCTGAAGTCGGATGACTTCGTTTCTTACACCATTAAGTTTGACAGTGTTGGTGTATTGAAGAAATTTGGCAAGGTGTTCATCTGGCGTCTCATTGGATATCCTCCAAATTGATGTGACTCAACCATTTGAATCAGGGACGGTTTAAGCTCAAAGTTGTTAGCCTCCACAGTGGGCATTCGTATGGCGGGATCTTGAATAGTAGGCACTGTATAGTCTCGAATTGCCCTTGGAGCGGGAGCAGCTTGCAACTGGTTGTTGTTCCATTGTTTCCTTGATTTTCTGCCATTGCTCCTCTTCTTTGGTTCCTTCTTCTCTGTTGATGCAAGGTTCTTTCAATTTCAGGGTCTAAAGGTAGAATTTCAGCACTTCTACTTCTTCGCATAAAACCTGCAAAGAGAAAAGGAAAAATTTCAAACTAAATTAAACCTAAACTACTAGCAAAGCTGAAGGTAGTCTAATATTAATAAATCCCCGGCAACGGCGCCAGAAAACTTGATGTGCTATAATTTATTGAATTTTAAAGCATCTTTCCAGCAAGCGTACTGGCCTTCTATTGTAATATAGCATGAGTCAAGTGTCGATCCCACGGAGATCTATTAACTACTAGACAATTATCAACTAATACTAATATCTAGGCAATTGATCTTTTTAAAATGATTAGATTAAACTAATTATCTAATTAATATCTATATGAATGCAATGAGCTTTTAAAGAGAGGGATATGGTGGAAAAATGTGGGAAGGAGCAGAATCCACTTTAAACTATTGCCAATCAACTTGAACTCATGTTATAATGATAATTAGATTCATGACATTCATAAGAAATTGTCAAGATTTAAAAACAGAGTTTAAAAACCTTTTAAACCACAAAACAATTCAATAACTTCCGCTAAATAAATTATTAGTGGAATCAAAATTACAATTATAAACCTTCCGATTCTATAATTGACTAATACTTTATATTAACATCTCCTAATTCCTTAGTGAGAAATCAACATAAAACATTGCATTAATATTCATGGACAATTTCTAAATTAGATTAAACTACGCCGCTTCCGCAATTGCAATTTAATCTCAATTTATGAATTCATATGAACCCTAATTTCCCTTCCGAGTTATTAGAATTCTTATACACCAAAAATGATGAATAATCAGAATTCAATATGAATATTTCATGATTCTAACTATCTTATAACATGGATTCAAAGATCATTTTAGCATGTTTAAAGCTTCATCAACTTCCCACAAAAAGAATTTAGCTACTCATGGATGATGATTCAACAATCAGATAAGAAATTGCAAATGATTTCATTATGATCAAATATTCAGATATATGAATTGCATAAAAGAAATAAGATTAGATATCACCAATTCAAAATACCAAAGCTTCACTTGCAAATTCTTGAATAACTTCAATATCTCTTCAAAAATCTCTATGAATGCCTATTCTAAGTATTGTAATGATTCTAGAGCTACTGGATGTGGATTGTGATGGATCTTGGATGATTCTGAAAGAGAGAAGACCCCTATTTATAGGAAAAATTTCGTGCAAAACATTAAATGAACTTTGCTGTTTCACTTGTACGCCGGCAGTTATGGATCCTACGCCGGCGGCTTACAGGGGCGTATCTTCAATTATCCTTTGCGCAGGCAGTGCACTGGCAGCCTTCAATATCAGTTACACATGTAGGCCGCTTCTACGCCGGGGCTTAGATGTAGATCTAGCCGGCGTATGTGGTCAGAAATGAAGCGTTGCATCAATTTTGCTCGAACGCTGTCCCTAAGCCGGCGGCTTAGACACCGGCGTAGACACTCCAACAGATTTGTCTCTTCAATTTCCTTCAAGCGTTTGATATCTTCATGTCGCTTCAGATCTATGTTGTACGCTGCCTCAAAGCCGGCGGCTTATGCCGGCTTATAATGTAACTCCTTCAAAGCTGGTGATGTTTCATTTCTGAGCTGCGGCCTTCATGTACGCTGGCTTCTTCATCTTCTACGCCGGCAGCTTTGAGGCGGCTTTGAGTGTAGGAATTTATGGCAAAGCTGGCAGTGCTGCAACGGCCTTGGATGTAAGCCGTCTAAACGCCGGCGGCTTTGAATTGAATTGCCGGCCTTGACTTCAATTTTTCCTATTTTCGATTCAAATTCTCTTGTTTTGATTTCTTTATCCAAATTAGTCCTGAAACATAAAATTCAATCAAAACAAATATCCATTCTAGCTCTTTTGATCATCAAGATTTGTATAAAATATGATCTTATCATCCACCATAGTTCAACGTTGGTTTAATGAATCTAAATGAGCTAAAATGAAGTAGACTAATTAAGATTCTATAGGATATGTATGCATGATCTTGTCTTAATGGAGTGAATGAATATAACTTAGTAACTATATTAAATTTAATGTGGATTTTGAATGTAAAGTAAACTAATCAATAAACTTAAGTTTAATTTGACTTAATAGACTATAACAAGTTGAAATGAATTTGATATAAAGTAGAACACTTAAATTAACTAAGATCTTAATAGATTCATGATAATGATTTAATGAGATAGTTGAATATGATTTAATAATTGGATTAATTAGTTAAATTGAATCAATTTGATTAAATTAAGTTAATATAGACGTAATTTGTAAATGACTTAGATGTAATTATAGTATGTTGTTTCAAATGTGTATTGCTAGAAAATGAGTTTGATGAATGTGAATAATAAGATAATGATTTGTATAAATAGACATGAATTAAGTGAATATAATGTATTATGTTATTGAATATGCACTGATAAAAATGTTTATGTTTGTATGTAACATTAATCATGAATGTTAATGAAAGTGTTGTGTAAATTTAAATTAATAATTAGTAAATAAGGTTAAGCTAATAAAATATATTTAAGCTCAATGTAAATAAATAGACTCAAATTTAATTTGATTTAATAGATAATAAGGAGGTGAAGTGTAGATTAGTATAGAACATGAAAATTATGAGTAATTATTATTTCATTTCATATGAGAAACAAACAAATCAATCTTTGAAATTACTAGAAGATTTTTACGACCTAGTTAGGATAATAGGTGAGTAACTCGAACCTTATCACATTGTTTGTATTTGTAAAATAGTGGCATAAGATTTAATTACAATAATAAGTGATAGTGTATGGAGATTGGTATAATGCATGTTGTATAGTGATTGGATGAATGGCAAACTTTAAAATAAGAAATGAGAACTAATCGAATGGTATTGATTATGTAATGTGTATTGTTGATTGTTTAGAAATTGTTTGGTTACCAAGTAATTTGGAATAAATCTTAATTTACTATTAAGTGAAATGGATATGCATTGCATGACAACATAAGTTGCATTAACATGGTGTTCATGTCACATATTAGCTCTTCGACCCTAGGGTAATGCTTAGAAAGTTCAGGGAATTTAGTAAGATTATCCCTGAGTATGCCAGCTGTCACGCCCCGTAGGGTATTCTAAATGTAACAGCCCGCCACATACTAAGTAAGACTCTTGAGTTCCCTACCCGGGGCCTTCGAAGGTCTTAAGTAGATGTAAAGCGTCCCTTTACGACAATAGAATACTTCAACAAATGGAGTTAAACATTTAACGAGGCATTCATTAGCCATAGATTAATAAATCAAAACGCATAAAGTTAAAGTTTACAAATTCTAAGGGGCATTCCCCCGCAAAAGAAATAACAGTCTATTACAGTCATCCAGAGTCCTTAGTTTCCGATGGAAGTCTATACAAAAAGAAATGAATTAAACTTCTATAGGAAACTCCTATCTCTGGTACCTGCGCTGTGGCTTGTCTTGGCCTAAGCCATATAAACTCATGCTGCAAAAGATAGAAACTATAGGGGCGTAAGCTAACTAGCTTAGTGAGTAATACTTCCATAACACAATTAAATACAAACATTCAAAAAGTGATTATTCAAGCAAGTGTATGCACCATACAAATGTGATCAACAAACATATGACCAACCGGAAATCATATGTGGATGGACTTGCGCCCTCCATCCCGGGTTAGCAGATTAATGAATCCTGCGTACGACGCCGTTTAAGCTCACGGTCAACTGATTAAAAGCTCGTTTTATGGATCACGATTAACCTCACATTCGTTTTATGGATCACGATAACCACACATTCGTTTTATGGGTCACGAAAAACCAACCAATGCAAATGCTCCAACCCCATTGTGACATGAATGAACTCAATTTATAGTCGGAGTCGAATAGTCATTAATTCAATTCTTTTAAGTGACCAACAAGTATTCGCAGACATTCATCATAAGATTCTAGTAAAACAGTCAATACCTTAACACCCGGTTTCGATATACCTTAAGCTCCATTTCACATATCAACAATCAACAACATATATAATTCCCACATACCCCGTCATGCTTGTACGATTCCTTTTATCTTTGCTACATCACTAGTGCCACTACATTACAATCACAAGCATTAATTGAGGGTGGAAGTAAACTCACCGGCCATGGGACACCAAACTTCTTAATAATAATAATCGGAGGTAGAGTGTCGTCCTGCTCGGAATCACCTACCAATCAAGAATAAGCCTAATGAGATTCTCACCATGTAATTAAATCAAACTATACATCTAGACTAGTTGAATTCGGATTTCACGCTATTTTTGGAAGTTCCGACTTAAAATAGCCATAACTTGGTCATTTTAACTCGGAATTTCGCAAACTTTATATCGATCTTCATCTACTTCGAAAGATCTATCTATTTCAAGTATTAAATCCAAGTTTTGAAAATAATAGGGTCACGGAACAGTGGGATCAGTTCTGTTCCGCACTTGATCCAACTTTGAAAATTTGCTTTGCCTTTGAAAAAAAAGTATTCCTAGATGATGATTCATGCATGAATGATATGGGAATGAATTTCTAATACAAATGTCATGTGATAGACCTAACATACACATGGTCATAATAACTTTTGTGGTAATAACTCACATGAACTTTTAAGTATTGAGGAAATTCTCATAAAGACTAATTCTAGGAAGCTATCCTTCCATATTATACTCCTTAGGGTTTCTTTGGTTTCTAATCTTGTAATTTACCTATTATTCAACTAAAAATAGGTTCTCAAAGTCTATGTTGACCATGGCCTCCATTCATGCATAAAAATTCACATTTTCCATTTGGTAAACATGTTTTTAAATAGGCTATTTGTGAAAATCCGAATTTTCCAAATTTCCTTTTCTTACATTTTTCTTAAGGGAA
Source organism: Combretum micranthum (assembly GCA_024138025.1). Classification (NCBI taxonomy): domain Eukaryota; kingdom Viridiplantae; phylum Streptophyta; class Magnoliopsida; order Myrtales; family Combretaceae; genus Combretum; species Combretum micranthum. The sequence continues at coordinate 4,820 of JAMXBD010004540.1, read as the reverse complement.
ATCTTGTCTAATGCATTAAAAATTGGAGCTTCAATGTATACATTATCTAAGGACCTCATTTAGCTATAAAACATCCATTTTAGACTTAAATACTAAGTGTTTAATTAGGCATTACACAAGTTACGAATTTGACTACACACTTAAAGTCAACATTTTTTCATTCTAACTTCACCTCTTGTTTTCCTCATTTTATTATGCCCAAACTCATCTAAACTCATGAAATAAGTCCTTTAACATGTCTATTACACATACCCTCCATTTTTCTTATGGAATATGAGTTTAAAGTTGATTTTGGGGTCTTTAAGGTAGGATTTCCATTTCATCCGAATTTTCAACCTTTCATATCTAGCAAAGCCCTTCCTTTTTCAATGTTCTTGCCTTCTATATGTGAAGATATACTATCTAACATCTCTATACATGAACAAGATCTCATTCTTATGATCATCCAAGCATGTAAAGCAAAATGAACCTATGATCATGCATGTACATAAAGTGGTGAATGTCTAAACCTTAGATCTACTACATATGATGTATATAACATGGATCTCATGGCATGAACAACATATAAATACAAGATCACTACTTTATATGCATAAACATTATGAAATCTTAACAAAATACATCTAAACACTAGATCATGTCTTATGATGGCTTGACATTCTTGTTCATGCATTTCCATGTCCCTAGCATGAGCATCATGGGGTTTTTAATGAGGAAATATACAAGATATGGTCTTGCCATGATAAGAACTAGGAAAACAAGGCTTGAATCAACATACCAAAGGAGTCTTGAAGTGAAAAAGAGAAGGAACAAAGTTGGAAAATGAGAGGAATGGGAGGGGAAGGGGGGCTCACGGCATCCTTAGAGAGAAAGAGGGAGAGTTTTGTTCTTTCAAAGTTTTTGAAACAAGAGAAATGAAGAGAGAGAGAGAAAAAGATGTATATATGAAGGCATTAGGGTTATTAATGAATAAAATTTGTAAAAACAAAACAAATGGAAGGAAATAAAAGGGTGGGGGGGGGGGGGGCGCCGGCCATTCCAAGGATGTGTGTGTGTGTTTGAAATTTTTTGATATTTGTATTTTAGTAAATTAAATGTAATAAATGTGATAATTATTTAAGAGACAAATCTTCTTGGAAAAGAAAATTGAAATGAGTAGTTGTAAGGATGTAAGAATAGGGTATGGGTAGTGTGTATTGTAGGTTGTACTTGTGAATAGTAGACAAGACATCCACTTTACCGGTTGTTCCGAAAACACGGGAAAAGCTATAACTGTAATTTTTATAGCTCGGAAAATTATGAAATTGATATTTTTGGAATCCTTATAAAATTACGGTTCTAATGAATATTCCAGAATATTTTTCTGAATCCGTGGCCCGGGGCACGCTTTTCCGTAATTGGGCTCGGGAAGGCCCGGAATTGAAAAATTCCCAAATTTAAAACTTTCAAAGGTTTGAAATGTACTTTGGAACAATAATTCAAATTCATTTACTCCATAATATTTATTTTACTATTAAATCGAAGGAAAGCCGGATTTAGGGTTCCTAGGCTCCATTCACTAAACTCAATCTGATCGGATTAGGGTTTCGTTTCCAACTCCTGGGGTTTTCTAGCTACTGAGAATTCCGGGGTTTACACCAGCCCTACATGAGCTAAGTAGGCACCGAAAGATGTTGCCTGATGAGAGGTGAATAGAGGTGGCTAATACCTAGTAGAGTTTTTGAGTTCTAAGGTGAATGTGAGGTTCTTATATATATATATATATATATATATATATAAACAATAAATAAGTTTTAAAAGAAATCCTTTTTCCTTAGTTCTTTGTTTCTCTTAGGCATGAATTACTAGTGATGGTCCTTCAACCCTAAAAGAGGGTGTAAATCTTTATAAGTTTGGATTCTGGTCATCTAAATCGTGCATTTCCATATGGTTGAGTGTTGCATTGCATATGAATGATAATTAAACTTGCTTAAATTTATTTAAACTTTGTTAAGATCAAGCTATTCACTAAGTTAAGTTGTGCTCACGCCCTATAGATTATTTGATTAAGGAAACAATGGGATTGATTGAAACTTAGAGGTAGAACCTGGAAAAAAAGGATTACAAAGAACAAAAATGGTTTAAAGAGACTTTTGAGGCTTATGTATAGAAGTTTTTGAGATTGGTTGTGGAGAAAGTTATGACATAATAGTTATGAACTTAATATAAGTTATGGGAAATATAATTCTTATCCGTATCTTATATGTATGCAGTTTTTCTTATTCTAAAACATCATTTGGTCCTATATAACTATCGCTAACACAAAGTATTCTACAATTGTGATGTTCATGTCTCTCTGTAGGAGCCTCAAATGGTTTAATAATGGTGTTTTTTACTCCAGTTTGATACATGACGTATCGATACTTCTAGGATACCCTCTAAGGGTATGACGGGTAATGCCTTTATATATTGATTGCATGTACCAATGCCATCAACTCTTTTTCATAAGCTAGTAACCCTTTATGCTTAGGAGCTAGATTCTTGCTAATGTAGGCAATACAATGCTTGTCTCGCATAAGAATAGCCCCTACCTCTTCACCGCTAGCATCCACCTCTACAACAAATGTTTTTAAGTAACCGAGTAGTTTCAATATAGGGGAGTGCACGAGTTCCATTTTTAACCTCTTAAAGGCTTGATGAGCATCATTGCACTAATCCTTCTTCATTAGATGTGTCAACAACCAAGCTATCATACTAAATCCATGGATGAATTTGTGGTAGTACCTAGCAAGATCTAAAAATTCCCTTAGTTGCCTTACATTCTTTAGAACAAGCCATAAAACAATTGCTTCTAATCTTTTAGGACTTGCAACAATCTATCCTTAGTGATTATATGGCCTAAATAATCAATTTAGGAAAACACAAACGTGCACTTGCTCCTTTTAAGCAAGAGCTTCTCTTTTCTTAACACATCAAACATATATCTTCAGTGAATCACATGATCCTTCATAGGAGTGCTAAAACTAAGATATCGTCAAAAACTTCAGCATAAATTTCCTCAAATAAGGCTAAAATACATTATAAATGAGAGCTTGAAAGGTTGAAGGGGCATTAGTTAGCCTACGGGGCATAACTAGAAAATCATAATGGTCATCATGGGTGTAAAAATCCATTTTATACATGTCTTCTAGGTGCATCAAAATTTGGTTGTACTGGGATCACAAATTTAACCTACTAAAATAGCTTGCACCACATAATTCATCAATTAGATCTTCATCAAAATAAGATATAGGAAAACTATTTTTTGTCGTTTGATTACATATTTCTCAATAATTCACACACATATGCAATGAGTTATCTTTCTTTTTCTCCAAAACAACAGGGGAAGCAAAAGGACTTTGACTTGGCTGAATTATATTGCATTTAGGTATTTCTTGTATCATCTTTTCTAAAATTGATTTCTAAAGAGAAGAGTAGTGGTAAGGTCTCAAATTCATTGGTATGGCTTGATCATGTAAGTGTATGTGGTGGTTATAGACCCCATTAGGTGGTAATGCTTAGGTTCCTCAAAAGGCTCATGATATTCTAGTAAATCTATAATTTAAGATGCAATTTGAATCCATCAACCTTAGTAACATCAATTCTTTTCCCTTGGATTACCTGACATGTAACATCCATTAAAAAATGTGAAGAATGTAGTAATTAGGAAAGCTCATTACTTTGAATAAGGTTTAGTTCCTTTTTTTCACCTACAACATTCATGGATTCCTTGCTACATGAGTTCCATTGTAAGAGCTCTAAAATCCCAATTTATGTTGCCCATAAGTGATAGACATGGCATGCCCAATCTGACATTGCAAGCTAAGATAGGTAATGTAAACAAGAAAGCATGAAACTCTAACCATTGCATATTCCACTTGAAAACATCCACACGCTATTGACTTATTAATTTTGTGCCATCAGCTATCATGACATTGATGGGTAATATTTCAATAAGTGCATACTTAATTACTTTTGTCAGCCTTTCATAAAATTTGAGGAACTTCTAGAATCGATCAATATACTCAATCACTACTTTTTGAAGTATCAACTACCCTTTCATTACCTCCATTATCTATACTTTCTTTGCTCAATGAGTTTAAAGTAAGTCTAGACATATTAGCCATAATATCATCTACAAGAGTCATCTTCAGTTCTTCCCCATCACTACTTCCTCTGTTTCAACTATAATCGTGTTTAATTTTTCACTCATGCATTAATGGCCAAGACCAAGGGGCTCATCACACCATATACATTGTTTCTTTTAGCTCTTTTCTTCTAATTCCTTCGGGGTGGGTTAAATGCCTGGTCATTTGATTACTGAGGCATTATTTGGTTTAGTGGTGTTGTTTTAGGTGAAGATTGATTGTTGTGTTTGTTTCAAGGTAAGATTGTAGGGGATAGATGGTATAGAGGAGAGACATTTAGTGGAGTATTGTGTACGTGTATAAGTTGGTGTAGTTGAATAAGAAGTGTTTCGTTGGGTTTTAAGGTGGGTTTTAGAGGAAAGTAATGTTGGTTTCATATAGGCTTAGTTTAGAGTGTTGAGTTGGAAAATTTTTATAGGGAATTAAATCTCAAGCTTTAATCTTTTGAGGAAACAGTTGATAAGGTGAGTTACATTTCAAGGTGTTGCACTTGACTAACTAGTTAATTTGTTTATGTAATTTTGTATTAGTCTTATGTATTGAAGTTCTTTAAACTCAACCATCAAGTCTTTGAAGGCATGCTCATTAAAGCACGCATTCAAAGATTTGGTGAGTTCTTTTCATATCAATGGATTAATCTCACTTCAAGCTTTT